>DWME01000289.1:0-37376 GCA_018244795.1 Parelbella ahira ahira | reverse complement strand
GTACCTATGTACAATAATTGAAAGCTTTTCGGCGAAGGAAAAGTGGAAACTGTTCCGAGTGTTGTAATTGTTGTATATTTTGGACTTTGCCCTGATAAGCCTTAACAAAAAACAAGGGTAATGTAGTATTAAACCTCAAAGAGCTAAACAAATGTTTGCTTACGAACGAGACACAGATTTATGTGTTTATTTATGTTTTTCAACATTTTTAGTATCATTGTATGTTAATCAAAATTGTTATACGTTGAATAATTTGTTTTCTTTTGACATTATTGTTCATAATGAAAGCTTAATTGCGTTAATCAATTCATCTATTCAGTTACATATACTTACATATACATAGTTCAATTGACGATGAAAGCTTTACTTTGAAAACGGAAGGCTTTGCAAAAATAAATATTTACATTTGCAAACCTTTCAGGACCATTTACACCACGTGTAATATCAACTGGCCAGCATTCAATGCGTGCTGTGAAAGGCACACCAGTTTTAAACTTTGAACCATTTTATCTGCGGTGTTGCAATTACAAAAAATATTTTTTTACATTTCTGTGGTTTAATTTGTTTGATATCCTATTTAAAGGACAGTATATAGTAATCAGTATGTAGTAATCTTACAATAAATTGGCCCATTTGTTGGACTAAGTCAGCTGATTTCTGACTTTAGATTAAACAGAATATAAAGGCTGTTATCACTTAATTAATGCACTGATATATCTCGTACATCTTTTATTAGATTCATATGTCTTCGTGTGATGTAATAGTATTACTATGTAATCAGTTCGGGTCGCTCGCGGGGCAGACAGCACAGAGTGGTAACTATTTCTATCCATACTGAGATATAATGTAAAATATTTTCGTGAACTACGTAGCTACAACTCGACGCTGTCCTGTAGGCGCGCTTCCAGGATTTAACAGAAATAAGTTAGTGTCCCACCCAGTGCGCGCGGCAGCAGAGTTTATTGCGCGAGCAGCCACACATTTTTAGAATTTCACCTCCGATTCCATTTAAACTTTTGTTCATTACTCTTACGCTCTTAACGCTCCACGTTTCATGTTGGCTTTATTCGAAGCGCCTCACAATACTTACACACAAACTTTTATGTTCAAGTATTAGCGTGTTTCTTACAGGCTATTTTTGTGATATTTTCATCAGTATTAGGGCAAAGAACTAATTCTTCATAAAAATAAACGCAAACGTTACTGCGGCTACACGTTGATATACGTAGCTACTGTTTGCTGAAGGCAAAAGATTATGTAGATAAATTGTTTCGTTTTGATTAATCTCCTTTATGACGGTGGACACCTTTAAATGGAGTATTGAAATAATTCCTTTACATGGAGTATTTGAAATATTTGTGTAACTTAAAGTGTTCCTTTATCAAATTTGTTCGTTTTCTGTATGACGAGTTTCAACATCGAGAGAGAGTTACACAATTGTATTGATGTCACTAGCTGATATTAAGCTGTTATTTATATAAAGAATATATTTTATGTGGAAGTACAGATACGAAAGTAAAAAAAAGTTGAAGGCAAAAATATACTTGGCCAGTCTTGAAAAATGGGCAATAACTGTATTTTCCTAGAAATTAATAATTTTATATTACATAAGGATTGTTAATATTATATTTTAATATAAGGACCGAGTGTCGAAGAAACATAACTAAATAATATATCCAGTAGTTGTTCCGTCATTCGCGCACAACGGCAGAACTCTGTCATTTTATTACTACAGAAACAAAAGATAAATACACGAGTTGATAACGGGCAAAACAATGAAAATACGCATCATATTGTCATGAGACAACATATTTGAGACCAAATTCGGGACCGTGGCCAAACGCTAGCCTATCCTGTGATAAAAAAACTAATTAAAATCTTCTTGTTAGTTCAACTGCAAATATACATTAAATCTTTTATTTCTATTAGATTGCTACATCTTCCTACATAGGTACTATACCTATATAGTTGTGTGTAAACTAATTTAAACTAGTCCAATTGCGTTGCAAGCAAATGAACAAAATATCATAAAAATATTTGATGTAACTTTTCTAGCGCAAAAACCGCATTGACGCTAGTTCGGGAGTTATCAAAACTAGTGCCAAGAGACAAACAGAAACACTGACGGATGTTCTTCGGAGATTAAACTTGCTTTATATTAACAAAGCTTCGTACATAGTAGGTACATAGATATTATTTGTTATACCAATACAGGTCGATGGCGAAATCTTCTATCGCTTGCAAATTAATAAATGAAACGTTAAATTAATGTTCTACAAGATATTTTTAAAAAGTTAAAACATAAAAAACATCGGCTTTGGAAACAATTTCAATTCGCGATTGACTTACATTTGCTCGTTTTCTCATTGTGTTTTCTAACTGTCAAATCAAAATGACAAAAAGCGGTCTTTGTCGTCTTTCAGCATCGTTATTGAATTATTATCAAATAGCTAACACCAGAAAAATGTCAAACTGTCACCATGTTAGAAGAAGGTAGAAATCAGCGAAGTCCCGCTAAAACAATAGACGTGCCACTTTCTACAGTACAGCGAGTCGTCCAACGTTTCCGAGAAACTGGGCAAAACAGAAGAGGAACCGGCAGAGCGAGGCGTACTACGCCTGGAGAGGATCGATTTATTGTTACGTCCATGCTCCGAAATCGCCACTTCACGGCAGTTGAAGATAGAAATTAACAAACAAGAAGTTAACGAAACAACTTCGTTGGACACTTAGATATGACGTAAATGAGCGGTCTGTATGGCGACTGTTCTTTAAAGATAATTTCGCCTCACATAGACCTGCAAATGTTCCCAAACTTAAAAGGAAACGTAAAGTAGCAAAATTAAGTTACACCTGCGACCACATACAATTAAGAGACGAAGAACGGGCAAAAAGAATGTTTTCTAATAAACCAGATTAATGCTGCATGGACATGATTGGCGGCGAAGTGTCTATGGACAGCTAGGGGATTTTTTTGTTACAATTTGTTTTGAGGAAAAACTACCGTTTGATGACGCATTGGGCTGGAATCTCTTCAGAGAGATGCACACAGTTAGTGCTGATACCTATTTGGAAGTTCATCAGCTGGTAAATTATTTACAAATCGCATTTTCATTCACGCCGTTGGGTCTATTATATTTAAGAGTAATTTTAGCTTTCGTACTGACTTTCTTATTGTACTGTTATTCTTTGTCTGCGAGTATGGTGCATAACAAAATGTTGGAAATAATAAGGCTTAAAGGTCCATTCAGCATAAAATATTTATATCTACATATGTATTGGATAAAATACCATATGACGATAGAAACATCGGATATCCTGCGCGACAGAGAGAGAGCGTACGTATAACATAATTTGGCGTTATCGTCTCCAAGCAAATGAAGACAAAGTACCCCACACCTATTTCGCCTTCGTAGCTTAGCCGCTTCGCTTGTCAGATGAGAAAAATGTAATATCCTCAGGGAAAACCCAGCCGGTGATAGCCCGGCCCGGGGAAAGTTAAATGTTCGAGAAGCCGCCGTACTATATAAATCTTTTAAATACATTTCACAATACTTATATGTAAAATGCAATCGTAAACAGATCACATATTACTTTTACTCCAACATTTCAGTATTCGTTATTTTACCAATTTACTATAATTCTCAAATCCTTTCTAAGTACCATGAACAATCTGTAGAATGTATTACCGATGATTTTGTAGAATGTAGATAAATATACGTAGCAAAATGGTCCTTCGATTCCAATTTTTATTAAAATATGTCTGTACAAATAGCAAGAAACGATAAACACTGCCTATTTAAAAATAATTCCAAAACTGTTTTAATTGATATTTGTTAATGCCACAAGGATAATACGTGATGCATCTAAAACGCAAAATAATTTTACAAAACCCTTCAAGCTTTCGATTGATACGTCTTGTTTTATTGGCCCCGTGCGAGATATCGTGGTTTACAGTGAAAACAGAAAAAAATTCGTACAAAAAATTCTAAACTTTTTATTTGAAAGACTTTTCTTTTACTGATGTGGTTACAGTGGAGAAGATTTTATTTAAAACTTTTTATAACTTGTTTATGTCGTTTTTATTTCTTATCAAGTTCACAATCGCGCCTGGATGTAAAATCAAGGAACAGCAGTATCACATAAAAGCGTCATAATTTTTTTACACCATTATATTACTAAATTTCCTCTCGCGGCTTTAACCAGATCTCCAGCAATGTTATTAGATATGACACAGTGCCCACACCCCGCTGTATATCTGGTGTGTAAATCACGACTTTAAAGGTACAATATAGGTACTTAATAAATAATTGCTACTGTTCTGCGATAGACCTTTGACAATATACATATGTACCTATGTACGTACGGTGCCAAAAGTGAGAGTCCATTTTGAGATAAATTGTTCTTATTATAATTTAATGAAATCTATTTGATATCTTACATTCTTTGCTTCATTTCATTTACGTAGGTATTTAATTTATTAAATTCCAAAATTTATTAATTTGATCGCGTAAGATTATTACCTATTATTTCATGCTGAGATTTATTACGATAGACGGAGATTACGCTCCGTCTTTTATGGTAGTAATAAACGTAACTTATAAAATTAGAACCTATTGTTTGTTTTTTGCGCAGTCCGTAACCTTTATAAATAAATAAATATCACCAATTGAACTCAATCTGATTACGCATATAAGATTACCTTATTCTCCATTCTGAGTGCTGTTTAACCCAGTTTTAAAACATTTTAAAAGTTTCCGGTATCTACATTTGGCTCACGACCTCTGCCACGTTCAGTGAAAAATCTCTCCCTTCAAGCACGCGTTCTCTCCTCATCCCTCTATGACCAACCCTAGCTGCTCGATTAAAGAACATCGTACTTGGGATCGGTAAACCCGCTGTATCATTGCATTGTTTAATAGCTCAAATTTAACAGTAGTAATAAAAAGATCTATTAAAATAATAAAATAATGAAATCACTATTGTCTCTATCTCTATTCATATCTATAAAAAGATCTATTACGAATTTATAATTTCCAGGGATGTTATAAATACGAGGTTTATCTATGAGGTTTAATTTATAAGGTACCTGCGGGTATTAAGGCCTGTCGGTTAATAAGGCCTAAGTCACAAAAATCGTACTAAATAAGGTAGTTGGCGATCAAGCTCACATACACACATGCATTGTGTGTATACATGTCGCTGCAAAGCGTTAGACGGGCGCTCTCGCTGCCCCCTGTGCCATTGTCGTCGAAAACATTCTGCGGAGCTTATTTCTATTTCTTTTAAGTCCACGACGCGAAAAAACGGGGTGTTATTATGTACTTTGGTGTGTGCGTGCGTGTACATGCGACGAACTTCTTAAAACTATTAATAGGTTTTAATTTTAATGGAGTTATTGAAGGGCAATAGAAAAAACTATATTTTTACTTTTTGGAGTCCTAGTTTGTCGGGGTTAATTAAAATTATTTCTTCATTATTTCCACTTTTTTATTCGTCCCTTAAACTCAACTTTCGTTGTAGCTGTTAAGGTCTTTTTAATTAATACTCCAATCATAGTGATATACGTATCTTTATTATTATGACTTGTTAAAGGAAATCGCATTTTAAGCATGTAAGCCACTTGTTATAGCTAAAATATAAAGTGATTACGTGACATTTTTTATATAGTGTAGCCGTTCACTTAAATTGCAAGCCATTAACGACTCGCTGCTGGACGTTGCGCTTCACAACTCCGGACTAAGAGAGCGTGCTCTAGCATGCCACTCACTACAATTGAGTGCAGATACTTTTTGATGGCCAAACCTCACATTGTACACGTTTGGCCACTTTTATTGTACCACTATTAGACACGGATCTCCTCTTAGAATAAGAACGGTAATGGACAAATGCCGGTAGGCAAACGTCACACCGATTGCTCAGTATTAACCTTATGCGTTTATCTGGTACCTGATACAAGACTTTATGATCCCTAGTCAGGACAGTTTAAGAGATCCGTACAATAACCAGATGAGTCGTCACATCATAGCACTGAAAGAGTTGAAAATTTTCCTTTGAGTACTTCATAAAAAAGTGTAATAAACACGAGACATTTTACTTGTCATTTCTGAAGAACTGCATTTTACTGTGCCATTAAGACAAAATCTTTCATTAATGTGCATTTGGAGATAAAGTAGCTGCTGGTTAAAATAAATCCATCTCAAATATTATTTTTGGAATTTCTCCAACACGAGTATGTACTTTCCTTCGTGTGGACTCCAGACAACTTCGTTACTCTCTAACAAAGTTGTTACGAGGCTTTTCCAAGAGATCTTTATCAAGGCTTCAGTTTCAAGGTCTTTTGATCGACTTAACACAAACCTAAGTGCTTTGTGAACTTTTGGCTTTCTATCTGTAATATAGACAGGAAGTGTTACGTCGCTACTTATTAATGTTACCAAGCGATGCTCAGAGGATTGTTGCGCCTAACGTTTTTGAATCATTTACCCTATTGCACTGAGCACGCATGTACACGAAATTACAGAACTATTTGCCTTTTCTCATTTTGCTCTTGGTATGACAATTTCAATGAAGCTATTATTACTAAAACAATGTGTTTTGATCTCAAGGGTGCGCTCGCCGGTCTAAGTCTTTAGTGGACGGACCGTGTTAGTCCCCAACAGCAGTAACTTCTCTGAGGGACAACTCCCACTAATGTAATTAGACTAATTTATATTAAATCTTCATCATCATCCTCAATATATTACAGTCCACTACTGTCCTCGGCTTGTTGCAGGCAGCGTCTGCCTGCTGCCTTTCGCAGATCGTAATCTTGCGTCCTATTAAGACATATTTCTACAATATTTTTACTATTTAAACAAATAGTTTTATTGTTAAGTACCTACCTCGCACAGCAAGATACATATTTAAGGTACGTATGTACCTACCTTACCAACTTATTTAACGGTCTTTACCGATGCCGGTTACAGTTGTGCATAGGCCGCAGTGGCCATTCGGGATGGCGAACTACTTTCTTCAAATGAAAAAACTCCATTTACTAAAGTTCTCATTATCTTGTTATAAGTAATAACGACTTCTTAGTCCAAGAACTAATGTTGAACAATCAGCGAATAATAAACAAATTGCCTGTAGTTGAACGTCCTTCTATAAACCCATAAGACAGACTTTCAACGTAGAAACTCACGAGTCGATGCAACACACCTTAGAAAAATTTAAAACTCTAAATTTAAAAATTTGAACAATTTAAAACTCAATAATACCGCAGCCGCTGTAAAGTAATTCGCCCCAAGACTGTGATTGACCTTTGGAGGGGACACCGCCCTGCTGTCTTTCAATTATGACGGCAACTTATACAGCTTTCCAGAAACAAATGAAAAATTACAAGTAGTATTAGCTAAACTTTAAGGGACGATATCATATACGTATATAGGTAATTTGAAATAGTCGCTCTAATATAAATGAGCGTAAACCATAAGATTACGCACATTAAAGCTCGGTTAATATCAGCAAGGGTCCGGGATACGAGTACCTACGATGGGCACATGCTTTCTATAACATACCGCAACTTATCGGAATTCAGAATCTTTCTTTTTCATTATAGTCTCACATTATGTCCTTAACCCTTCCTATTCTGAGAGGAGTTCCCAGTCCCATCATTGTGTCCGTTAGCTCTTTATTTTTACGAGTCTCCAAGTGCCAGTATTTTGCAAATGATCATTTTACAGCGACTAAGAGTTACGTTTCTTCTTTTATTGTCAATATCCAAGATTTCATTTCGTTTCATTTTTAAGTCCAAAAGTGAAAAGATAGAATTTGTCGTTAAAAATGTTTATAGGCGACTGTGCTCAACTACCACTTGCCAGTTATCAACTTTGGTAAAACGTTAGATGATGACGATGACAGAACTAATGTACTATGTTTTTCACAGAACTTGAAGAACCAGATAATGACTACGAACTTGTGGGTGGAGCAGTCGTGGTACGACTACAAACTGCGCTGGGAGCCGCGCGAGTACGGCGGCGTGCACATGCTGCACGTGCCCTCCGACCACATCTGGCGGCCCGACATCGTGCTCTACAATAAGTGAGCCAGAACACCCAACCCCTCGCTAACTAAACCAGACCGCTAAATGTGACTGTGCTACAGCTTTGCGAGGAAGTCAGCAACAAAAATTGCTCCCATCTCTTTTCACTGTATTGTACATTTGTTTTAAACAAATATTTTAAATTCCTCTCGTTTTGTAAACGTTTTGAGCCACCTTGATAAAACCTTTAAGAGTATGAGGATTTGGTGGTTGTAATTTTTTCTCATAAACAATATTTTGTTATAAGACAGAGATGAATAACAACAAAAATACCCGGTAAGGAACACGCAACCGACATTATGTAATCTATACTTAATTGTTTTCTCTTAATGACTCCGCAGCTCGCAATTACAAATATAATAGAATAAGTGTACACAAAATAAGTGTACTACATTGATTTATGGTTTCATATATCCGATTCGTTTTACATATTATTTAGTGAACCTCCTTCGGGATTTTATTTGCTTCTCATGTGTTTTCAAAGAACTGCACACATTAGTTCCCAACTTGCTGTAAATACACATGCTTAAGTAAGACAAAACGGTGATAGGATGGGAATTGGATTTCCATTCATAATGAAATAAAATGATAACCAATTATATTTTTTTAAATTTTAAATAACGAGTGATACTTGTGAAAAAACATTTTTTCTTGTAGTCTGTTAGAGTGAGGTATAAAAAGTAATATTTTGGTCAAAGAGCAGACTACTATTATGTTGACAGGCAAAGTTTCAATCAAATCAAATTAGAGCATTCTGGATATTGTTGAAACCATTAAACAATTCTGCAGTGCGGTCACGTACTGTCTCAAAGGAATCGCATCCAATATTCATTACCTGCTTCCTCACAGCGCTGTCCCACACGTCGTTAAAATGATATCTAGATAATATTTACTGTGCTTTCTAAACTTCTTTACGTTTGTGTTCCATGTAACCCACACGAACATAACAAATAACACTAAACTCGACACTAAAACATGTAATCACTTAAGCGTATCGGTGTTTTGATTATTTGTTTTGTGGTGCGCAATTTTGCAATTGAACATCAAATATACTGAATGCTTTTAATGTATAATCAAAATCGCGCATTGCTATATATTTGTGTACATGTGACCCCCTAGATCGCATTTTATTACTGACCGTACCTACATATGTTTACAAATCCTTCCAACATACAAGTAGAGCGGAAAACATTTAAAACACAACGGTGATGGGACGTACTTAGTCGTTCTACTAACGGGATTATTTTCTAAGTTTATATTGATCTTGTTATATAGGTATATATCTACATATATATGGACACGTACAAACTAACTGTACTTTCATATTGCAAATATCTGATTTGAGAAATATTTGGGAAGTACTGGAGCCAAGAATAACATTAGCTAAAGCTCGATAAGAATATTTACGATGTGCATGTTTGAAAATTATCAATATTTAATTGATTCATAGTGATCGTAATTGAGGCAGTTCTATGTAAGTAGTAATAATAGCTTTGACAACGAAGTAATAGAGCCCTTGATAATAGATGCATACATAATATGTACCAACATCACATACTCGTCTCACTCCTATTAGGTACATATGCGAGACTTGTGAATTCAACGGTCGTTGTAATCGTAAATGTTGTTATCTTTGGTTAGAAAGTCTTATAAGACCTAGATAATGGAAGTCTCTTAATATGTATGTACCTACATATCGTACTGTGATGTAATCAGTTACATCAATATAAAAAAGAAATAAAACATCTTATGATCCATACAAAAATTACAGTCTTCTTATACACAGTATTCTTCTCTTTGTTGTTTAGTTATTCACGTATTCTATGTATGAAAACTTGATATGAGATATTCAAGTAAAATTTACTAAAAGATCATTTTACTGTTTAACAGAAAATGGTTGATATTTCATTACTAAATATTTAGCGATTCTCAACATTTCAGTATTAATGTTGGGTGCTCTTGGAGTTTAAAAACCCGGCAGCCATTTTGGATTATTCAAAATGGCGGGAAAACTATATACTATGACAAGAAACGGCTAATATCAATACGTCACTGCTTGGTGCGACTTGATGGCGTTGATGCAATTGGAGTTTATTGGAAAACTTCAGCGTCGAACCTATATACCTAATATAACTAAAGTCACATAATAAAATACAAATTATCTTAATAGGATTTGACTGTAGTACCTACTCTTGTAGTAATATTATTTCGCCAATAAATACACATGTCGCTGTTACATGCCCTGACCGTCGACGGACAGCAACGTATGTACAAATCGCGAAGCAGAGGCCTATGTTTTGCAGTGGACTAAGTCTCAAGATAAAATATGTCACATACATACAATTATCTAACTCAAAATCTTTTATTTATTTTTATTCAACAATGTACTTTTGATTGTTAATAATTATTAAAATGAATCAAAAATTTGTAATGATTAACCGTGTGCAATAATTACACCACTTTCTTTTTAAAATAATTTTGTACTGTATAAAAAAATCCCAAATACGAATAGGTATCGCAAATTCTATGTTGAGAATTAACATTTTATTTATTTTTACTAACATATTTAACAGAAATCCAAGTGTTAATCGATAATTGGATCGTATTATTTTAGGTGTACGCACATTTGTTTAATCTTTAAAACTATTAAGTAAAGCGATGTCACTTTTGAGTTCATTGTTATAAGTGTTCGGCTTGTAGAGCGTACGTCCACAATATTTAGTATGAAGATCAAAGTGTTTGCGATAACAATTATACTTTTTCATTCGGTAAAAACGAATATATTATGCACTATTTTCGAAAAGTTGTCTCATCCAGCTTCTAATAACATCATAAAATTTCAAACATTTTAGCTGACTAAATCTTGTAACTTCAAATATACTAATCGGGTCAGTGATTACTGTGAGCTTTAGATTTCATTATATTGAATTCTAGGTGTTCTGTGCGGCGACATTAAAAGATGGGCTAGCTTTTATATTCGAAAGAATAAAAACTGGAGTAAGCCATTTAATAAGTGACGTGGAAACCGACATCGAGGCAATTTTGGATCGTTCTTTCAAAGCTGTGAATACATTACTTCAAAACAAGCAGTGACTTTTTTAATGAAGATTTTTTTAAATCACAATACAATATGTGTGTGTAGTTTCCAAAATGAAGTAGGTACGTAATGTGATATTAATATTGATAAGGACTATATTGAGGATGTTTCTGTATTTCTTTATATTAAACATCGTTTACTCATTTAATTACCGCATCAGCTTACGATCAAAACAGAACTTATTTTATAGAAGTATAAACCAGTACCTCTAGATACCGATAACGTGTAAAATAATAGCGTGCCATCCTAAGTGAAAGTGTAATTTGCCATCGATATGGACGTTTTGCAAGAATACCTCGTATCGGCTGTCGGCTGACGATGTCGTCCGTTACGCTCTGCTTACCGTCTCGAGTAGCTGCCGACTTTGATTAACGAGCCGGGCATCGAGCGCCAATCATCTCCGACACCCGCCACCGCGCCCTGCACCCACTTCTTACAAAGACGGGAGGTTTCCCTCCATCCTAGCCTCGGCTAGCACAATTCCTTTACTTAAAATCGTTTACATCACCATATTACCATAGTACAAAGCATATTTGAAAAACGTACATTGATCGATTTTCTCTATTGCCATCTCATAGCGTGTTCTACGTTTTACGTTTTTAATAGAAAAATGGTTTCCCTGAGTTCCACTACAGAATGCACACCGCTTTATACATTTCCTCATAAAGCTGCAACGGTATTGCTTAGACTGCATTCTACTCCTATAAATACATACTTCTTATGCATTTTATTTCACTTTACTTGTATTTCATCTGTCTGTGTGCGTCTATTTGTTGAATAACGTTACGACAGGCGTGTAGGACAGTACGCCCCATTTTAATTACTTGCATACATCTACATATATGTTGTAGTCATACTGTATTCAATAAAAACAGTCCTCGTTCTTATATAAAGCCTTTAGCTGACCTAGTACCAATAATACACTTGTACACACATGTCTAATACGTAAGTATGAACAGTTAATTATGCTATACATACGACTATTCTTAGATACGTTTCAAATTAAGGATTATATTAATACACCACACTACTTGTTGGATACTTATGTTATCCACTTGTATACGAAATTTGTCTGTAAAGCAGATAAGCGTGTAAGCCCGTCGAGACCGTGTCGAACCCAAAGGCCGAGACTAGGGCCCCGTGCGGCTTGTAAACATGCGTTAACATTGCAGTGCCGACGGCAACTTCGAGGTAACGTTGGCGACCAAGGCGACCATCTACCACCAAGGGCTAGTCGAATGGAAACCCCCCGCCATTTACAAGTCTTCCTGCGAAATAGACGTGGAATATTTTCCGTTCGACGAGCAAACGTGCGTTCTTAAGTTCGGTAGCTGGACGTACGACGGATTCAAGGTAATTGCGCGAGGCTCGCAGCAAGCTCTCGCTGACCGCTCTGTTTGTCCGCAGCGCCGACGGGAACTACGAGGTGACTCTGATGACCAAGGCCACCGTGTACTACAACGGCATGGTGGTGTGGCAGCCGCCCGCCGTCTATAAGTCGTCCTGCTCGATCGACGTCGAGTTCTTTCCTTACGACGTGCAAACCTGTGTGCTTAAGTTAGGCAGCTGGACGTATGACGGCTTCAAGGTGACGCCCCGCTGTACGCCGCTTGGCGCCGCGCGCGCGGGCCGTAGCGTAGGGCCCGCCGCCGAGGCCGATGTCCATGCAGTAGCTTGTTGGCTCGAACGTAATTCGTCGTGTAATTATTACTTAATTTTGTCTATGTGGTATGTTACTCACTTTTACATATTGAGTGTACGCGCCGGCGCAGCGCGACGGCGAAGAGCGCGCGACCGCCCGCGCCGCCCGCTCCCCGCCGGCGCTCGCGCCTGTAGCTCTGACTTGTTGCAACTTTACGTACATATTGTGATGACGATGTTTAACTATGTGGAGTAGCAGTATGTCAACGTGCGTGTCCACGATCGCTCCAGTTTATCCACGGTCGGTTCCACTTAGTTCGATCGGCCTTCCTCGCTCCACGGAAAGGTATAAAATTCAAACAGCCAGGTGATATGGGATGCAACATTAATCGACTCGATCCTTTCCGACGCCTCCCGTTCCGATTGAGCCATTCCGCGCTACCGCATGTCATATCGCCTTCGGGTACATCGGCACAGTACAGAACGCAACCGTCACTGGTCCGCTGGCTGCGCGGAGCGGCGTCACTCGGAGCGCACCCCTCCCTAGCTGGCTCCGCTCGCGCCACACACACTCGCCCACACGACGACCCGCTACACTGAGGCTTGTTGCATGCTCTGTACTATCTGTGTGCATTACACTAACCGCATGACTCCAGCTTGCCCCTGACCAATTGCATTCCCGATCACGGCGGCCGCCGACCTCGTACTATGGCCACGGCTCTTACACAGCTTCACACGAACCTACACGCGAACAGGTCAAGCACAGCACGTGGAGATTTGTCCGATTACTTTCACACCTGTGGCTCGACACACTACTGAGCATAATATGTCATCATACTGCATATTTTATACCTTTCCCTATTAGCGACTCTTAGTGGCTGTAAGAATTCAGTGTCGCTGACCATTGCATGAAAAATAAATCCATAAATACTGAGACATACGAATAATTATCCTACACGATACAGACATGGAGTTCATAGTGCACACAATATACTAGATGTTTACGGTAGAACGTTCGAGTCGTCGACTGAAGCGGACCAGTTCGTTTCACTCGATGAAGCGCACGTGCATGCATTTCGATACACTGTGACGTAGCTTGCGCCTGATATCAACCTTCCGTGCACGTCAGCGTGCGCGAACATTGAGCAGAGAGCGAGGGCCGGGCTGGCGGCGTGCAGTTGGCATGAGGCGCACAGCTGGCGGCGCACACACACTCTCGCGGCGGAGCCGGTGCTTCCGATCTCCTTTACGCATTTTGCCGAACGACTCGCACTGGAGTCCACATGCCACTTCACTTGTTTTGGAAGAGTGCATTATCTATCTTACCTTCATTTTAGATGACTCCCCGAGGTTACGCTTGGAAGTAGACTCCGCCATGACTCGTCAACAATTTGAAACTTTGATTACATTAGGCGTTTTCTGTGTTTGCGCGTTGGTATTACTTCGCATGATCCCAAATGTCGTTGTTACGTGTCTGTATGGATGAGTAATTAATGCGTCACGTCCTAAAAAAGATTTTAATTCGTTACCAATAATTTCTTCAATACAGGTACATCCTACTTGGCACACTTTGTGGTTGGGTTTGCTTTATGAGATTTTTTATTCCGTCGAATATAAGGATCGATACGTTCGAGTACGACAACGGTCTGTTCTCATTAGTGTTTAGTCGAGCGAGGCAATAACGAGGAGATAGTCGTTACCGCACATGTTCATAGGTTCACATTGTGTGACAGGGTGCATGTATCGAATAAACAACCTAACTAAAATATAAACATGTATTGGCTGTCTCTGCCCAATAAATAGAAGTGTTAATAAATATAATTTTACGTTAGAGCATTGAAGGCATTAATATATGTATTATAAACGACATATTTTCAATAGTGTTGAAAGTTATAAGATGTTAGCGCGCGAGTGTAGTCCACTGCAGCCCTCGTACCTGCTCTACGTAGAATTGTACGTGTTTTATTACGTAGAACTAAAAACTGAATTTACTAAACGCTGATATATAAAAATGATAAACTTAATCTCATATATTTTTAAAATGCATATTGTGTGTTTGTATTTCTGTGTGTCTAGGTGTTGCACAACGTACGCTGATTTTAAATTGCTGCAATTAAATGCTAATTTAAGTACTCTTTTAAATTTTTTTATTTATTTTTATTGAATTTTTATTCTTAGACAACAGTTCCATATAATTACGAGTATCTAGAGGCCTTATTGATCACAGCGCATTATTTTACTATTTGCGCTAACTAAGACATAAATAGAGGTAATATTATATATACAAGAGCCAAATGTAATAGAAGCAAAAGTTAAAGTTATCAAGTAAAAATTAATAAAAACAGCACTTTTCAGTCCGCCCAATTTTTTTAAAATTACAAACATGTACAGTGCAACTTAATGGTTGTGTGAGCATGTGCGCAGGTGGATCTCAGACATATGGACGAGCAAGCGGGCAGCAACGTGGTGTCGGTGGGCGTGGACCTCTCCGAGTTCTACATGTCGGTGGAGTGGGACATCCTCGAGGTGCCCGCAGTCAGGTCAGCATTCCATCAGTCGTTAGTCATCACATTGATTTCCCATTTAATCAGTGTCATTATTAGCATGAACGTTTCAACTATGTTAGATTACTTTCGTTATAATCCAGCTGCGCCCATTTTTGATGTCACATAATTGTTTGTAAGAATGTTAAATAGCCGATATATACAATTTATTTGCTTCAATGTTAACGGCCAATGAATGTAGAACATCTTCGGAGCCATTAGCGTAGTTTAATTGGTTCATGTCGTTAAGAACTAGAACGGAAAATGAGATTATTTTAATCATGGAAACATGAAACCTAACAGCACGTTTTATCAACTGCTACGCTTTTCTAACATGATGTTGTGTAAAAATTCATAGTAGTCGACTGCACGTGACAGCCATTGTAGCGTTAAAAGGGTTTAAAAGAGTGCTTTTGCGTGATGAAGTTGTACTCATGGACCTAAATAATAATTGTTTCGCCCTAGTTAACCTACCTATTTGTTCCCTCGGCGAACTTTCCACTCCGCTTTATTGTTCATTATTGTTCCGTGTATCACTCTCATTCCGATATAAGAGGCCATTCAGAAATATTATCTTGTATCGGGGAATAATAAGGAATACTTGCTACAAAAACACCGCTTCATTATCACTCGGGCCCACTTCCGTGCAGCTCATAACTTTATTTACGGAAGCGTTCATTTACTGCCTATTGTTGTTCTGTACATATGCACACGATATCTTATAATCGTACTATTTCATTTAATTTCTTTTAGACAATGATTACAAATATATCATCTCTGACATACAGCTGAGACAAGTGTAAGTAGGGACTGGTGATATGGAATAATTATAATGTAAGGGACAAATTAGGCCATTGTGAAGTTTGACGTGAGCCACACGTTTGGCAATAATCAGGGGTGATGTTGACAGGAAGAGAGGTAAACAAACGCAAATTGAGCAAAAGGTACTTGAGGTGTCCCCGCGGTCCGCGGCGGCAGTTACCGTCCCTCCGGCCCTCGTCGCTTTGTTAGCTCACCATTCGGCTGCCAGGCGCCCCGGGACCACTGCCCTGCGCGCACTTTGAGAACAATTACCTACATACTTATGCAGGCTACAAAACAAAACACAAGTACAATTTATGTGCGGTTAAATTGACTTCAAAGTTTACACTTGTGTTTGAAATAGTTGATGTAATTAGTAAAAAAATAGTTATAAATTCATAGAAGAAATTCGTCCTTTAATATGAAATTTACTCACACAGCTAATCATGTTTTGAGTCTTTCTTTAATAATCCTTTTATTACATGTAACCATTACATATTGCAAAAACTATTTCGAGCCGTGATCTATATACTAGATGTTACGAGGAACATTTTACGATTAGGTACGCTTTAATCAAAATCTCTAAAAACATCACTCTACATCATAATGACAAAATAGGTAAATCTTTGAAACTTTTCAAGCTTTACAATATTTAAACGAATTAATTATATAGGTATTAGTGTTTACAATGTTCCTATATTCTCAAATTATACATGTATAGATACGGTACACACACTACTACATACAAACACACATTGACACATGTGTACGATAGGTTTTAGAGACCAAACGATAGTCAAACAGATAACGTTACATTGATACATTTAATTTTTTTTTCATTACAAGGGCAGCAAACAGGCCGAGGGCCGGACGGATAGTAAGTGGTCATTGTCGGTTAACACTTATCTGATAGAATTAAAATCTTCTATCCACAAGCAATTAATTTTAAATAATATCTACATACATTATACATACTATGCTACAAATTTTCTCGAAACAGCTGCAAAAATAAAACAGCTCAAACAGCGTTAAAATAACCTGTTTATTACTTGATGCAAAGATACGTGCTGTGATACAATTCGAATGTAATTTCCGTATAGCCGAATGTCCCGGCGAAGGCAATATGTTGAACGTTTTTATGACACACTCGGCAATATTGCCTTTACATATTGCATTTTATGAGTTAGTCATCTGTCGTAAATTGTCTTGTTATATTCAATAACGCCATCACACTTGTACTATACAGTTATTATTATTATATAATTATTATTACCAGCACTGCAGGCGTAGGCAGAGAACATCGAGTGCCAAATATCTCTATCCTTGAGCTGTATTTCTTTTACTTTCATTACCTACTCTCTTCATACGCACACGTCGCACACATGTACTAAAAATGTGTAATATAGTGTGCCCGTTATTATTAAACCTTGTTATTGTAGAGAGAAATGTAACAAAAATTGGGAAATAACGAAAACCCATTACCTCGTATCATACGAGGGTTTAATCGAGATAGATGAGCTCCATTTGAAGATATCGATTGATCTGAAAGGTTCAGTAACGTTTGGCGCCGAGGATAGATTCATGTTATATTTGGCCGGCCGTTTCCAATGCCGCATAACGGACGGATTATGGCTTGTAATAGTCCGCCGCAGATATTTTATTTACAGTCTTAAATATATTACTTTAATATATGAAATATGAGGCACCTTTGAACTTCAGTCTCCGAAAGAGGCGTAGTTGTGTAAAAAGAGTGGCGAGTGGAGAAGAATCACATCAGGGCTCTGAGATATCTGGCACGTCGTGCTCTATGCCTATCTTATAAGACATAAGCTGGGCGCGATGATACAAAAGTAGGTATTAATAACAACTAAGACCTCTTTGTTTATTATACGCGTAATGATCTTTCTCGCAGCTGTTGCCAACAAACCCTTATGTCCACTCTTGAAGTAACGTACAGAGTACAAGGTCTGCTGAAAATGTTAGGGCATGATACAATTGTATTGATTAAAGTACTTACTACCAGACCTGATAGATGTTTCCTCGAAAATTATATTTAATAAATCTCTAACAATACGTTTAGTATTCTATTTTAGAATTCGTCTATCTTATAGGTAGCTTTGATTCATAATGTTGAGTAAAAATCAATAGGTAAATATTTAATTATGAAAAACCAACAAACACGAACTAAACCGTTGAAGAAGTAACGAAGGTCATCAATTTCATAAATTATTTACAAGAATATAATTGAGTTTTACGTTTATTGTTTATTCCGTTATCTGAACACGGTTACTTTACAAGCGGCAGACATAAAGGGAGCAATTGTAAAGGTGTGCGAGATTAATTGTTGACCGACTGCCCCTTGTTACTTTGTTTCATGAGATTTATTACATCGGAACATTAATTATTCAGCCCGGAAAACAAATTAGCATTCATTTGACCATTTCGTATCTGGAGGTTATTATTTTAGCAATAAAATTCGCCATTATGTTTGTCTAATAGCTGATATTATAATATTTGCTTATAGATAATGTAAATCCAATGTACTATAACCGTTATACACATACGTTGTTCTGCCGCCAATCGTTTTGATCGATCACATTAATAGAGTCTGATATGACTATAATTGATTGCAATACGTAGATATTGCATTTTGCGCACACGGATTGGAACGACGCAGTACCTAACTAGTTTAGATATTCCGGTTAACTAGTTAGTAAGTTAATCTAAACAATATTTTACATATAAATTAAAAGATCGAACATTGAATAAATAGTCACCTCAAGGAATGAAAAATAGCGTGCAATTAGTACTCGTACAACATAATTGACTCTGATCGAATAGGGTCCAATTCCATTCAATAAATTTTAAGTTAAACGTTTGAAAAATCACTTTTGTCCAAATTGTTCGTTATTTTCATAAATACTAATAACGTATTACATGTACTTTACAATTATTGATATGGGTTAACAAAATGCAGGCACGGATGGAATCACGAACATAATTAAATTTTTATTTTATAATGTTCGTGAGGTGTGAGACGGCTGTCTTTTCGTAATAGAACTTTAAATATTATGTACTTTTTCTGTTCGTTAAACTGCCTCTTTTTTTCGAAATTTAAACTTTATTGACTGCCTCCTTGGTCGAGTGGTCGCAAGCGCGACTGCCGATCGGGAGGCCCTGGGTTCAAATCCCGGGTCGGGTGCTATTGGATTTTTCTAACTTAGAGTTTCTAGTAGTGACCCGAAGTCTGGATCTGTGCCTGATGTAAGGCAATAGGCGCACCACCTATTCCATGGGACTTAAACGTAACTGGTATAACGTAGGAGTGCACTACACTCCTCTGTCTACCGCTTCGGGGATAACAGGTGTGATGTTACGTTTTTTAAACTTTATTTTTTCACTTGGAAGTTGTCCCTAGAGAGACCTACTCAAAGAAAGCGAGCGAAAATTGAGCGGAATTGAACGAAATTAAACAAGGAGGAATCCATCAACACTTCTTAATATTTCTGGGAAATTACTTCAATAGATGTGGTTTGGAAAGTACAACTTCAAGGGATAATTTTTTCCCTTTGATATGCGGTACAAAACGGCGAAGTGTGGGGGGAGGGGGGTTTAATCGGGTTGGCGGCGTCAGTCCCACATAATCCGTCTACTTAAATAGCTTTTGCGTGATACGCAGCGAGCGCCCACTTAAGAACACAATGTTTAAATATGGCCAACGTAATCGTATCGCTAATGCTTTTACATTTTCTTCTTCTCACGCTCCTAGCAGGGTAATTGTTCATTTTAACAACAGTCAAACAGCTTTATTACGCGACTTCAACGCTACTTCGCTGTCTAAAAACATCTCATACCTACTCATATTTTCATCTAAAGAATATCGTGCATTTGGCAAATCATTTAATCGTGTTATTGTGATGTCATGTGTTTGTGTACAGGAACGAGAAATTCTACACGTGCTGCGACGAGCCCTACTTGGATATCACTTTCAATATCACAATGCGAAGGAAAACCTTATTCTATACAGTGAACATCATCATACCTTGTATGGGGATCTCTTTTCTTACAGTACTCACTTTCTATTTGCCTTCAGACAGTGGAGAAAAGGTATGTCTAGTACTGCTCACTTTACTTGTATCTTAGAGTATTAAAACGTAACGTAATAATAATAAGTTAAAAAAAAACAAATAACAATATTTATAAAAAAAGGTTCATCTGAAATGTCTTTGTGAGGCATTGTTCCCAAAACACTGGCAGCTTTGCCTCGCTGAATTGTAACGCTAAGCCTTTGTGCGAAGTAACTGCCAGCCCTTTGGTACTTTACTTGTATTGAATGTATAACTGCGTAATAACATCAATTTATTATTTCAAAAAAAATTATATCACGTTTAATGATGTTTTAGAGAGCGTTTAAAGAGCGATTAGTATAGAGTCGTGATTGTAACACTAGTATTACCTAAATTAATAGATTATTCTGTGTAATTGGCTAATATAAATCCACTCAGCGTGGTAATTGGCAACATATGCATTAATAATTAGTTCAATCACTTGATTCGCTAACCCTGAAATTTCATACATTAATTAATTAATAATTTTACACAGTGATACTAATATAATATACTAATTTTTTTATTTATACTAATATATAATATATATTTTTTATATAAAAAAGGTGTAATTCCAACAGTCCCAAAACCCGCGCGCACAGACAATATTTTTGCTTTATAAAAAAGATTAAAGCAGATTGGGTATGATTTTAGAAAGAAATTTTGCCGAGAATTTTGATGAACCGTTCACTTCACTCATTTTTGGTATCTACTTGTAGGTATCGATTATGTCGTATTCGTATTCTCGTTTTTGCCTTTACTTGCATTCTATGTATTTTAACTGTTGGTGTTTTATGATTAAGTCGCGTTATTGTTGAAATTTGACTATTCTATTTTATTACTTCAAGTTCAATTGGAGGGAACCCTAACACGGCAGACTGTGCGCATGTAACATAAAGTAAAATGTGATACAAAAACCTGAAGCAATGTTAGTGCCAACGTCGGGTAGATACAGAAGTCGAGAGATGTGACAAATACGATAGTAAATTTTTACGTTCTCCATTTTCCTGCAGGTAACGCTTTCAATATCGATTCTTATCAGCCTCCACGTGTTCTTCTTGCTGGTTGTGGAAATAATACCGCCCACCTCGCTGGTTGTGCCGTTGCTCGGGAAGTACCTCATCTTCGCCATGATACTCGTGTCTATCAGGTAGTAATACTTAGTTACGTATTTACTGATATTAACAATACTTTTAATCACAATCTAGAAATGTGTGTGTAGTAGTGTGTGGGCAGATGTGTGAGTATGTGTTTGTGTGTGAGCTTGTATCTGTGATGATGATATACATACATACACATATACATATATATTTGTGTGCGTGTGTGTGTATATTTTTACGTACTGTTATTGCGCCACAATACGCGTAGGTTTGTAACGATTTCAATTGTTGACGCTCGTGGTTACTCAAACAACGCTTCAATTGTTCGTTGGCAAATGTTTACCCAGATACGATGGCGTTGTACGAAATTACGAACTATTTGCCAAAACTGAAATAGCCAAATGAATTGAAATTGGAATGAATTCAAAATGGAAGTGACCAGAACTTTTACTAATTAAACAATAAGTAAATATATATAAATAAACAAGTATAAAATACATGTACATTTTAACCCAAATTTTTACGTCTAACAATAAAAACAAAGCGGTTTCCAGCTAGTATGATTTACATGTATTTACATTACAAACCCTTTTTAAGAAAAAAGGTAGGCATTTGATTGGATGCTTCCGAAAGCTACTCGTAGATGATAAACTAATTTGAGTGAACATTTTGTTTTTACTCACACATGCTGACTATGAAGGGGTTTATTTAAAATTTGACATCATAACTAATATTTATTATTTATATAAGATAAAGATATGCGTGGAGCCCACGCGCGGTAAAGGTTAAACTTCTTGTTAATTATATGTACATACATACGTAGATGAAGATTGGTTTATTTATAAGGTCTACCAGGGTAATAGGTATAAACAATGACAGAGTATTAAAATGATTAAATTACAGTGCTCGTGCATCCACAATTATAGGTGAACACAACATTTTCAGTAATGACGCTCTATGAATTATACAAATAGTTTCAGTTGATAAATTATAATAGACATTTCTATTATTTTATTTCTATGAAATACCTATATTATTGCTAGCAAAGAGAAAAGATTTAATTAATGTAAGGAAACATAATTGGCTCAGACGCCTCGAATCACGATAGCGATTTGCTTTGCTTGGATCAATATAGCAAGCATTGAAATACGCGGTGTGAGATGGCTCAAGAATATTTAAGGTCTGCTCAATAAGAACCGACTCATGTCTTATTGAAGATGTACCTACTCACAAAAGCTTTGTCTCTCGGTTCTCAGGTTTAATTTGAATTTCATGCAATATTTACATACTTTAAAGTTTAAAGAATCTTTATTTCTCATAAGACATACTTAGGCACCATTGAAACACCAATAAACAAAAATACCATAAACAGTGTAACTATACTTCATAACGTATAAACCGTGCGTACATCAAGACATAACAATATAAACTAACTATTTATAGGTGATTTTGTGGCAACCCGCTGCTATTCTAACGCGCTTACGATCTTTTCGCGCTTTTTACTCCGTCAGTAAAGAATTTTAACTATTAGATAACATTAATTGACAGTTTATGTTGTAGAAATATAGCAATGTAATAGAATAGTTCCTACATAAATATTTTATTTACTTTATGTAGTAAATAACGAAATAAAACCATCAAGGTTTCGTGTAATTTAGATAATTTAATGTTAATTTCTAGTAATAAAAGAATTGAAGTGAGTAAATAACATCTACAGATATTTTCCTCGTGCTATATTAAGTTAACTTCATACTAGAGAGCATTCTACAGTTTAGATTAACTTGTTGGAAGCGAAACAAGTTTATGTAAAGTCATCAGGGTGGTATAGGACGGTCGTAACTCGGGTAAATAACGAAACCGCTTGTCGGGGAGTCAGGGTCGCGTCTCGGCTCGCGAGCAGCGCGCGCCGGCCACCGCCTTGGGATTAACTCGATAAATCTTGATTAATTGTTCGCATTTACAGATATTGCGCGTGTTTGTGAGTAAATGTGATTTATAACATTTGTTCGTGGTGGTCGTAGCCGAGGAAATAATGTTAACAATACATAATACCGGTATAGTGTCGGTACACCCCTAACTAAATGAGAGGAAAACCATATGCCTCGAATATATTTCTAGAAATCGTATTAGCCCGATTAGTTTCGGACCTATACGAAGTCCATCTTCAGTCTCCACGGCGACCTCGCTGCAATTGTAAAATAAAGAACATATAGGTCCTATAAGTCTTAACTCAAGCCAACGAATTATTGTCTCGTGCTGTTTTACTTCGGTACGTTTTCCACACAGTTTCAAAATTGTCTATATATCTGTATTTACAATGTGTGTATGTACCCCTGTGTGTCTTAGAGCAAAACGTACATAAATACATGAATAGCTCCGGATGATATTAGCATAATTATTGTTTTCGAACTGGGGCACAAATTACGCGCTCGTTCGTAGGATATAAAACTATAAGTAGGAAACAGTTCGGCTACTACCTATCGAAACTTTATCGCTTTGTATATATCTGTAGATATTTCATTTTACTATCTTGTTACAGTATATGTGTGACTGTGGTGGTCCTGAATGTCCATTTCCGGTCGCCGCAAACACACCGCATGGCGCCGTGGGTCAAGAGAGTGTTTATACACATCCTGCCGCGATTACTGTTCATGAAACGTCCACAATATAAGTTTGACACTACGAGGTAAGAGTACACTTACATTTTTATAATACTGTTTGCAAAAGTGCAAATATTTGAATAATTAAAAAACATTTTTTTACGCTTTACTGAGACAGCTAATTACGATTCACGTAATTATAAATCAAAACGAGAATCGGTAACACGAGTAAATTAATTATAAGTTGGCCGACGGCTCGTCGGCACCGAACTTGTGCGGTTATTTATCAACGCCGCAATAACCCTTCTAACTTTAATATTAATTACTTATTAATAAGCTTAAACTTGCAAACTAGACACTGCTAACTAGAAAAAACATCGTTATGAACTATTCAGCAACTGGTTTTATCTGATCGCGTCGCGGTGTCTTAGTACTTGTTAAGGCGCGCATCAAGAATTTAGGTCAAACACTAGCAGCGTCAGCCTTAACTGTTACTTAGGAACGAATAAAAGGAGTTTTAAGTTTGAAGAGTACCGCTAAAAATTCCATCAGTCTTTCCAGACTGTAATTTGTCCAAAGTACTCTCGCGACACACTATGGTAAAATAAATTTCTGTCATAATATTCGTGAGTAACGTCAATACCGCCGGGAAGAACTTTTAGGGAAATTTATAACTCGAAATGATTATCAATGTCGACATTTTTATTTTCATTATAAACGAAAGCAGAATTGAATATGATATCGGGTATTATAATTCACTTAGTAAATGGACGTCCATGATGAAGTCAAGTGATATAGGTATACGATAGATGCCGCATCTTGCTTGCTGCGGTTTCGAGTCGTTACGTAAATGGAGGCCGAACGGCTTAGTCTGCCAAAACCAATATAGCGACGACGGAGCTCTCCCTCCACGCCTCTCGCTATTTTACTCCGTAATTAATAAAGACTGCGAGAGCCGCGAGGTTTATAGAATGCGCAGAGAAAATATTATAAAATTCATTCACGAACTATTGAATTAAACTTGTGCGTGAATGTAGCGCCACTTTAACATTTATTCACGCTCGACCGCAAGCGCGGGACAACCCATGTAATTACAGTTTGTTGTGGCATTGCTTCTCTGTTTTCAGATACAATGTTTATATAATGTAGCTCTATACAATGTTTATATAGTATTCAGATTCTCATATATTGCATCGTGCATGTGCGTCGTTCATATATGCATGTGAACGACGCATTTTTTTATTTTTTGTGTTAGGCCCCATTGCGGCCGTATTGAACTACAACATTTGTGGGTTATTATAGCGATAGGCAAATTATTGTTTGTAGAGACACGTTGAATCTGAGAGCCGCGGGCATTGGTAGGCGGAATGAGATTGCGTGAGAGAAAGCGCACTCCTGGCTATTGGCAAATTCATGTGCATGTGTTTGGTGTTCAATATAGGTCCCGGTACACGGCGTGCGGCGTAGTGGTGCGGTGCGGCGGTGCGGCGCGGCCGCTGTACCCGTACCGGCTGGCCAGCGCCGACGACGACTGCTGCGCGCCCGGCGCGTGGCCGCCGCCCGCCGCGCCGCCGCGCCCGCTCACGCGCACCCCCAGCAAGGAGGATCTCACGCACACCACCTACGTGCAGTCCGGGTGAGAGCGCTTTGTACACTAGCGCATTGCACATTCACGCCTTTATCCATTTATAAATCTTTTCTATCGACCTATCTCATTGTAGTTACTGATTCGATACCTCTAAACTCTGGCACCTATTATCTGTTACACAATCACCATGACATGCTCAACGAACCACACATATAAGTACCTATTAGGGACTGCTGATTACCACAAATCAATCGTTACATTTGTTTATTTACAAATTTAAATTAATAAAGGAGTAAATAAAACAACTGAGGTAAGATATTAATCTCATAAGAAGTTTGTGATCCCATTAGCTTATTGATAGCTTCCTATAGCTTATTTGAGACTCCTCATATTTAGATACATATATACGAGAAAGTTATTGAGAAACGGGAACAAAGAAATACAAACTTCGTAACATTAAATATTTTTGTAAATTGTATCTACTGAAAATTGTTTACAGTCTGTGTTTTTAATTTCAGCTCACTGCTTCACGTATTTAAAATTGATTCTGAATGCTATAGAATTTATAAAATTCCTATCGAAGCCTGACCAATTGACAGTTTGGCAGCCGGTGGCAAGTTTCCCACTAATTTTATTAAATGGAAATGAAGCTCAGTGGAAGTAGAATCATTTTCATAAACGGCTGTAAGATAATGGAATATGTACAGCATCAATGTATGTAGTTCTAATGGAAGTGCTTATAAACCTGATTAGCCCTGACTGAGAACGTTAAACAACTTTGAAAGTTAAGCAATGGTGGGCGCGATTGGTCTTAGAGTGACCAATAATGTTGGTAGCGTATGGTATTGTCCTAGTTTGTGCCGCAGTCATGTTGCGAGTTCATATACCTATTCTCTTTCTGGCGGGAAGAACTTCAACCAATAGAGCAATGATGGGTTGCAGCTCGCGCCACACTCGATGTCATACTTCGTATACCTACTAGAAATACAAAAGCGAACCGGGTTGGACCGTAGCTGCGTAAACATAAATAAAAGATACATTTATTATTAAAATCCGTATTTCTCAAACTGATTTAATAAATTGTTAATACGTGAGGGATGATTAATGCGCGGTACGCTTAATGGCCGGTGCGACCTGAATAACAAGTGTCCTTATAAAGTATTCGTAAAGCGCTAACATTTTTTTGTTACATAAAGGCTTTTTAAATTACAGTGATTAACAGTACTTACACAATATTTATTGCTTACTGCACACCAACTGTACCAAGTGGAACACAGTCATGTTAAGCAGTGGCCGAGTTTATTTGACTGTTTGTTACGATTTTGGAGCTCATACAATAAGTGCTTTGTATGTTACCACTGAAACGTATCCATTTAATCATCATCATCATCATCGTCATCAACCTACTCCCGTCCACTGCTGGACATAGGCCTCATCAATGGCAAGCTACTGAGCTCGGTAGCACTTCGCATCCAACCACTGCCAGCCACTTTGTGTATATCGTCACTCCACCTAGCTGGAGGGCGTTCTACATTTAATATTAGGATGTTCTTGCCAAAGCACCAAAGCGAGTTACATATTTAATTCAATAAAAAATATGAAATGAATCGGTGATCGAACATAGACACATTATATCGTTGACCAACTATTAATCAACAACACACATCATTTATTTCTATTAACATTTTCTCTCCACGAACCCTCTTTCAAATGTAGGTCAGTAGTTATACTTGTATCCATATAATGATAATTTCAAACAGTAGGTACCTACTTTATTGTTAAAATAGACTTTTTCTAATATAAAGGTCTGACCTAAGAGTCTGTAGGTGAGTATTTAGCGTTGCTTGTCTAAAGGGACACAGTGATTTCGGTGATAATATAAATTTATATATTTTAAGAAAATTGCTTGTTTAATTTAATTTACATACTTCGACTGTTATCGGAAGCGGCAGATATGTAAATTATCTACATTTTGTGCGAATCAACTCGAAGTGGACTACAAATATGGATAGGTCTAAAAATATTAAGGGTTAATAGCCGAAATAATGTAATAAATAAATGCTTTTTTTATTATTATTTTCTTAAATAGTGTGTTCTTAAAGCCTGGGCGATAGCAATCGGTTCGGCGGCAGCTGCGTGGTGCACGGCTCCAGCGAGGGCGGCGCGCTGGGCGTGGGCGGCGAAGAGGAGGCGCTGAGCCCCGTGCCCGAGCCGCCACCCGGCTTCAGCCACTCCGCCTGCCCGCCTGAGGTGCATCGCACCTGCTTCTGCGTGCGCTTCATTGCAGAACATACTAGGGTGCTCGAGGATTCCACTAAGGTGAACAAAACTGAGATACACATTTTTCAGTTCCGGTTTGACGAGTTTAGCTAGTTTGGCAGTATTATACGGAGTACATGAAATAGGGTGAAAGCTATTGTCATATACGGGGCACAAATCTAGACTGCGAGCTCCTACTCCAAATTTCAAATTGGACAAACCCATTAGTACCCCATCCGGGGATGGAACCCAGAAGCTCTCCATCAACTGTTGCACTTGTAACCACTCGATCAACGATCTACATATATATATAGAACATGGTCTTCAGTTTGTCTCGAGTAGTCTACAATAATTTCGGTCGCAAGTTACTATTGATTAAACTGTTAGTGTCTAGTTCTAAAAGCTGTGGGTGCCGGTCATCGCGTATAACAGGGGTGAATATTTTATTCCGTAATCTCTCCACAAAAATGTGTCTATAACCTAGTTATTGAAATCTGCACTTGTCATTAATAATATCTATTGTTGTAGGTGAAGGAAGATTGGAAGTACGTCGCGATGGTGCTGGATCGCCTGTTCCTGTGGATATTCACGCTGGCGGTGCTGGTGGGCACGGCCGGCATCATCCTGCAGGCCCCGACGCTGTACGACGACCGCATGCCCATCGACAAGCAGTTCAACCAGATCGCCACCTCGTCGCTGGTGCGCTGCCCGCCGCCCTCCTAACTGCCAGAGATCATCGCGGCAGAGATCAGCTGTAATTTGTTTGTAAAGGAAGAGGAACAGATCCTAAATGATATTCGAAATTATTGTCGACTGCAATAGATACCGTATACCTATAAATGTTCATATTAGATGTATTTTGTACATGTGTCTGGAGGATTCATTGGATTTTACAATTTATTTCTTAAGTAAATGACTAGTTGTGTGATATGATTGTTTTTGTGACATTGCAGAGTTAGCAGAAGTTAAGCAATCAAATAATCATTTACAAATTATATGTATGTATCTCGTACTTTAAACCACAGTTTCATACAGATGTGTACAGCCATCCTGTATCTTAGCAAGCACTCACCTTGGTTACCTTCACCTACACTACGTTGGAGAGTGTTTAACGAAAAATTACGAGTAGGTATACGTTTGTTTATGTAATTCTTCATCGCACAATACATGCAGACATATTTACAAGCAAATTACAGAGGCGGTTCGCAGGCGGCCATCTTGTGCACGTTACAGTGATATTGTTCAAACGTTGCAACTAATAATTAAATTCTAAGCGCGTGAGCCTAACGTATTAATGGAAAATACCTTATTACAGACCTTGATTTGAAATGAACCTGAACTATCACAGATATCTATAAACTGTAACGGTTCCTAAAAGCGATGTAACGTTGGAAACGAGATTTTTTTATTGTGTTGTTATTTTCCTTTGGCCAGCGAGCCACACTGTAACCTTAATGATGATGAAAGGATTATTGATGAGGACTATGATTGTGATGAATATCTGTTAGCTAATCATTTACAGAGTTAATGTAAATCAACTATGAGACAAACCGCTTGAAGTGTACACCTGTAAAACAAGCCCAGTTGGACAGTATCACTGCAGCCGCTGCGCCGTACCGGCACTGCAACCAACGCACACCGTCCCGCGCACGTGTTCTATTCCACGACACGGTCCGAGCTACGTTTCAATTCTCGATATAGTTATAATATATAAATCTATATCTTTACCTCACTCATCTTCGTATCCTTCCTCTTAAACCTTCCAAAACGTACGTCTTCTCCGCTCCTCTAGTCTTTGTGTAGTACTTAATAGTGTTAGCTTTTGTAGTTCATTGTTTATAATGATCTCAAAATTATATAAGATTATTAGAAGATAATTTTGTATTGGATATACCTTACGTTAAACTTTATCGTCACATTGGGTTGGGTTGCAGTCATAAAAATACATAGAAAACTCCTACAAGTTATACCTATTTGTGTTCTCCGTGTTTCAAAGATGTCAATAAGTATTGCCAAAACAGGCGGGTATATTCGTCATTGAAGAAATTTTCCTGTATGTTTAGAATGTAACTTAGATAATACCTATGTAGAGTAAGAAAGAAACAAATAACACAATCGAAAAAATCCTGCCTGTGTTCAGAAGTGTTATGTAAGACGACTAGACGTAATATAGAACAAAACTATGAATGTAGTTCTTTGACTAGTCTTGAGAAATATATCCAACTAATACTCGTATTTCATTAAATAGTTCCAACACTAGATATGTCAAAATAGTAAAATCTCGCTTTCACAAGCCTCATTTCAAAAACTCTTCTATTGAAACTATCAACATTCAAAAATTAAAACCTTTATATACTTATGTAGGTCTAAGTAGATTATACATTTAATTTATATTTAAAACACTCATTGTATCTTTATCTGCTTCTCTTACTTCATGTAGATACGACACTTCTTCGTACTTCAATAAAATCAATGTTTTATTGTCGTAGAATAGAACATGTACAGTGAATAAAGAATACGTATCGATTTTATTACGTGTAAGAGTGATATAGATTATTCTTTAGGTCCCACATAACGAAACAATTATCTCGTATCGCCAAACAAACTTGTCTGCATCAGCTCGCCCGCGAGCGAGCGACGTTTTGTACGGACGATGTAATGAATTCTCCTTATGATACTTAGTACAATATTATGACAATTAAATTTTAAGTGACGATTGCTCAATTTTACGAACGAATGTCCTGGGAATTCACTAATTAACGGATTTCCATAAATTTATTAGGAACGTCGTATAATAAAAGGGTGATCCCGCTCACCGCTTTTATTGGTAACGACTATTTATTGTAACATTTTATTTCATCAAATATTTTGATGATATCCTAGTCGTTAAACTGATGTAAAAAATAATTTTCTGTAAATGTATTGTCACCCGTTGTAAATACTAAATACTTAATATCTACGTAATTATTTTATTAAAACGATGATAAGGTCAGGAATTGAAGGAATATAAATTACTAAACGTTTTCAATAGAGATGATTAAATATACTTATGTACAAAACTAAAGAAATATATATAAAAACAAGAAATAAATGCTTTTCGTGTTAATAGTTTCTATAAATAACTATATACATAGTTGAAGCACAGTTTTGTATAGGTATTATTATTTAGTCTGTATACGCTACACCAACTATTGCCGGTAAATGTTTTGGAATACTGTTGTTTCGGAACTGAGCAATCTATTTATTTAGGTAAGTAATTACTGTTACGTCACTGTTTTGATTTTCATTATTCTTTTAATGAATTCGACAAAAACTTAATGCTACAAAATTTTGCTTCAACTAACTTAGCGCTACGAATATGATAGAGTAAAATGATTGTGTTACGAGTTCGGAGACGTACGAACTAGATATCTATTGTATTGGTGCATAGATTAGGGTCCTGTTAAAGAGAAGAATTACAATTATCTGACGACATAACACGAATAAAAGCACGTTGGACTGCTCGCAGTAGAGTAGCGCAGCTCAATCGTAGGTAATATATTTGTAAGTAACTTATTTATATTGTTAATAAAATCGTTATTACATAGAAGTATGTTCGTTTCATTTACACGTTTATTGGTTTAAATTTAAAAAAAAATCATAATTCACTTTGGTTAAGTTCATATTTGAAATATATTACGACTTGTGAACAATTTATTTTTGTCGGTAAGTCATTCATTATAATTATGCCGCAGCGCTTTTTTATCCGATCCCAAGTAGACCTTAGCTTATCTATGGATACTGAAAAATATTTTTAAGAGCTCCATGGACTTATTTCCAATTAAATCTACAAGGCGGGTTTGCTTTGTTTATTCATAAAGAGTATTTCTTATTTAAAGTTACTGAAATCAAATGGTTCAGGGTTATTAAAAACATCAGAAGTTTTTTCCCCTTTAGCAAGAATGCTATTCAATATCGATTCATAATTAGCACTGTTTTTAATAATATTCTCGGCTTCATCAATTGCTTTTTTCTGTTCTTCCTCAGATAAGACACCAAAGAAATTAGAATCTTTTAAGTCGTCTATTTGACTCTTAGTTGTATTTTGGGCTGTTCTTGATTCCTCATTGAATGAAGTTTTCTTGTGGATTTTACTTTCTAGTCCATTTCTACGATCTGCTATTTCTTTGGGATCCATATCTTTATCTCTAAATATTTTTGTAGCTAAATCTTTGAAACTCGTAGATGTTTGATCAGGTATCTTGTGACTCGAATAACTTTCTGTCGGAGTTCGTTCTTCCTTCCATTCTGACAGTTCGCGATCTATATCTGTAAATGTGTTGTTGTTATTAGAAGACTCGTGCTCCAATTCCCGCATTATTACTTTCATTTTATCATCGTCCGAGTTGACATCATTTGTCGTATTCAAATGTAGCACATTAATAGCTTTATTAAGGACTTGGCTTATTTCATTCACTTCAGTGACATTTTTATCATTTTTTTCCACTTCGTGCAATATTTTCATATCATTCCAAATCGATTCTACAGATGATTTATCAGACTCCATGTGTTCGAATACATCTTTTACACGTCGTGATATTTTCTCCAACTCTTGCCTTAATAAAAAACTGATCTCCGTCAAACGATTTGTTTCATTTCGCAGTACCGTCTTAATTAGATTAATCCTATCGTGATTGACATTGTCTAAAATATTAGACAACGTTGCATTTACTTTAGCGATCGAAGAACTTATTTGTTCGTTCATATCTTTCGCTGACTTTCTACTTGATACGGATTTAAAATTATCTATAGGTAATTTGTTAACATTCTCATTTATTGAATCTGTGTGACCGTAACATTCATCCGTTGACGGTTCCTTTATTGCGCCACTAATTGCTAATACTTTTTCCATAGCTAAGATAGTGCAATGTACCGTAGTCTTCACATCAGTAACCACATCAGTTAAAAGCTTGCCAAATGCGCTTTCAACGGATAATATCGCTCCTTTCAAGTGATCAAAGAAGGATGCATTAGCCTGAAATTATAAAATAAACGTTTGAATAGTTTTGTTTAATTGAAAACATCATTGCCTCTTTTTCTTTTTGTTAAAGATAGGCTAGCATTTGGTTGGGGTCTCGGCCGATGGAAAGCGCAGATACCTACGCCCTAAGATAAACCATGGTCGCCTAGGAAAAGCCTATTCACCCTTGTTATGCTTAAGATTATTAACAAATATTGATTTTTTTGTCATTTTTATAACATTTTGTTATGTATGTTTTTGTTGTGTAAACGAGTAAACAATATTAGTACATTAACGAACACACTGAAAGCAGTGTCCCATTGTTTAATTTTATTGCTTTACCAAGACCACGATTCAATTGACACATTGCGTTGGCTGCTCTATGTAAAAAGAACAACATTACATCGTAGAACTGAAACCAGTCTTTTAAGACTCCTGCTGGGATTGGGTAACTTTATTTTATTCCATACATCGTGAGCATTGTAGAGCAAACGAATTTTATTATTGAAAAAATTCTGTATGGAAACTTAACGAGCAATTGCAATGTGTAGGTAAGTGAAAATTTAAATGTCTCTATTATTATTATTTTTTTTAAATATCTCTAACTTGTAACGTTTTGTAGCAAATTCCCATAACATGCAAGAGCAAATACAAAATCGACTTACTTGCAGGACAAATAATAAGAGAACAACTGAAGTCGCTTTCATGACTGAACGACACCAAAAATCACTTATAACAAATAATTAATCACAAGACGTAACACACATGTACTAGATTGGCTACTATTAATATTACGAACTCTTCAGTGGACAGATTGCGAGCATCGCTGACGTCTGTTTGCGCGCCGCACACGAGCAGCCCGCAGCTGCGTCAACACCGGCATTTTACGTTGTCCTTTACAATTTGCCATGCGAGACCAATCAACTAACCTTCGTGAATAATCTGAGGGTGACAAGTGCTACACCAGTGAAAAAAAAACTTACAGTACCACGTTAGAGATATTTATTATTCCTTAATACATATGAACATTATATATATCACAAACATTGATGCAACAACCTCGTTCACAATGTGCCAACAGTGTACCTACGAAGTGTTACGATTTATGACAATAGAGTTGTAAAACGAGGTAAAAGGCTCCGTTAAATATGATTAATAACACAGAAGATCTAAACGTGGGGCCGTATTGACACTGCGAAACGTTACACTCAATAATAATTGTTTTCGTTGGACATTACCTTTTAAATTTATTGTCAGGTTTATTCGCGCGCCAAACACACTGACATTGACATTTATTGCTTCAAATAGTGCACTTTTGGGGTGAGAATAAAATTGTAACATTTCGATAGCAGTGCAGCAGCTGCCACGTTGCCTGCGTTCGGGGCATTTTTATTATTTTCTTTTTTATATGGCAATTGCATACTTTAGCTGCCGAGTGATATTTGATCTATACGAGTCATACGACTGATATGGAATTTGGCACTTCTTGAGCAACATTAATCACATATTTGATAAGTCCGCTTCGTTTAATATCTACCGATTGCGTTGTTTTTTCATATCTAGTATAATATAAAATTATATTAATATGTAATATAAAAAATTTCACAAATATGTACATTAATTGACATTAGACCACAATAGTTATTGAAATCATTGATAAAAGAATAACAAAAATGGCAATCGTAATATTACGAAATAAAGTATCGACATCACAAACCATAACAATTTAATCTTCATCCGTGACACATCGATCGCAAAAATATTAGTAGCTTAAAAATATTAATGAGCGATTCTCCTTAAATACACACTCTCATAAGTTTAATATCGATAAAATTTATATAAAATACATCCAACACTTAAAAAGAATCCAAAGTACTAATATAAAACGTAAACGTAAAAGATAAATAGCAGCTGTGGAATTAAACGTAAGAGTGGAATGTAACAAGTGCATCCACGATATCTTCATAGTGTTATCATTTTTACATTACATTGAACAAATATCGTCACTTCAACGCCCATACGTTACATCTCCGCTCAGGTGACAGCTTCCCACAAGTCCCAGCCGTGGGATACATCACACCAGCGACGTGCCTATCCCTATGAGTACATGTAATGATATGTCGACGGTGCTTAATATTCCTTTCGTTATCTTTACAGAGTATAATATCCCTTAACCTACCTAACTATAAATGAATATTTATCTAGTGTATATTACATTAGTTTATCGAACAGATATTGTCGGATAAATACAACTTGCTACTAACGGTATGCACACACCGTCCGGGGAAGTCCGGGGTGCGGTAGTGATAACAGATCTGCTTTATTGCTTTCATAAGAAGTAATTAAACGTGATATCTTATTCTCAACTAGACATATTGAAATAAGTTATCTGTAGGTACTGCAGATTGAGAAACGCCAGTAGGGCCCACTGCCGGCCCGGCACCCGCTAACACTTCCTACGTACTAAATATTGTCAAATGGCATAACATTTATTTTTATCGCCTACATTTAACTAAGCAAACTTTACAATAAGCCATAAGAACAGATGAAACTGAAACAAGAGTATTTCATCATAATCAATTGTGTAAACGAGTAAAAACATAAATATAAACGACAGGTCATTTGTTATGTAAACATATACAGCATGTTCGGTTAGTGTATACACTCTCTTATACAATATTTAATTACAAAATATAGAAAATTTGATTTACAATTGTTACATTAGAGCCAGCCGATATGTTGTTATAAATTTAATTGATTGACAATAAATAATAAAAAAATAGCTCCGGACATGGTATCACAATAATACATTTTTGTAATAAATACAATCACAAATGGCATATTGAATAAAAATAATACAATTTATTATCTATCGGTGTCCCTTAAAAAAACGTTTGTCTTCAATGTCATTTTCCATGATTATACTAATATCAGTTATATATTATTAATAAAAGCCAGCGAGCCTTACAGTAGGCGCGTATAATGTGTAACATCTTACATCTCCCTCTGTATTAGGCAATACCGTTTTAGGTTCTACCTTCCCATTTTTAAATTTTTGCTTAGGTGTTTTTTGACGACAATCTCGCATTTATTCTGCTCCAAATTTATCCATCTCCGTAACTCCCGAAATCAGTTTAATTATACATATTGAGGAAATTATTAATATAAAAAAAATATTTGGCTGATAATTTTTTTTTGTCATTAATATTTAAAAATTTATAGCAATTGAGCATCCACAGAAATTAACCTCGATATTTTTGAAAAAGCGAAATGCTGAATTTTTTTTCAAATAATTATTTACTATTACTTTTATTACACCTGCATCTTTTATCAATTTAGCACTTTCTTAGATATTTATTTATTAATTTAGTTTACATATATTAAATAGTCAAGAGCACAGCAGAGACAATCTCGTTTTTATATTCTCGTCCCCGGCGGGCGCGCTCCTGCTCAGATCAAGTGGCGCGCTTGTCCGCCCTCCTGCTACCCACTTTCTTCCATTCTTACGAAATTCCTTCATTATAGATCGCTGGGAGGCGAGATAAAACATGTTACATATCAAAAATCCATGTACAAATTCTTAAAATTCATTAATAGAAAATATAATAAAAAGAACAACATTTAGGAGGAGATCACGCAAGATTTTAATATTAAACGTAGGTACGAGTAATTCTAGTCCCTACATAAATGCTCAAGGGAGCACCATTAAAAGTTGTACAAAAATATTTTACCGACGATCGATTTTAGACTTTACTCTTAAAAAAATAAGGGCTACTTCTCTATCAACAGTTCACCTCATCGGCCACTAGTCGTAATTAACATTAAACATAATAATAGGTGACAGTTGGCGGTCGGTGCGAGCGCGAGCCGCGCCTGCCGCCGCGAACTGGTCCGCCTGAAATACGAGTTTATAGGGGCTTCCAGGTTCTACAGTTTAAAGCTACAGTTGGCGTGCAATTTATTCACATTTTATAAAATTTTGAATAATTTATTTTGAAATATTTTTTGCGATAGAAACATGTTGATGAGTAGTACCTAGTACACGTTAGTAAAATAGTTCTGCTTCTCCGAGTAATATAATCGTCGGGCGTATTGATGCTTTCCTTGATGAAATTTTAGATGAGGCCATCCATGAATGGATATTACGATCTATGAAACGATGGGGTTCAAACATTATATTTTGTGAGGCTTAGTAAATGGGCGAAGATTAAATGCGGAGATTCCAATTTTGTGTGCTAGGAATATTCTTTTTTCTCTTGTCGCGAGTAACATGAGAGCCTTGCGAATATTTGTGACCAGACACCTGCGTGAAAATCGAACATCTGTCGTAGTGAGACATTAATTTGCTAACAGGTTTCGACGAAGTATCGCAGGATTGAAGAAGCCCTAGGCACGTAATACTATCGAGGGCAAGCCCCTTCGGCCTGAAGGAGGCCGGGTGCCGCTAATTAGCCGCATTAAGGCGTATCGGGCTCGTCGAGCTCGTCGGGCGGCAGGCGCGCGGGGGGCGGCGGCGGCGCGGGCTCGAGCGCCGGCTGCGGCCGCGGCAGCGGCGGGAT
>DWME01000288.1:0-37384 GCA_018244795.1 Parelbella ahira ahira | reverse complement strand
TAACAATATCGGATGGTCACAGAAAGCGTTGACGGACGTGGGTCGCGTCCGACCGGACACGTCCGTACAGACGGACGGGCGGACTATCTGTTAGAAGGACAGGTGTAAGCTAGTTAATATATTAATTGAATATTGATCTTTCACAATTTCAACATTTAATGCTTCTATCTGATTTTCCGATACTGATAGGTAAATTACAAGTTATTAAGTCTCACTTCTGGAAATAGCCCTAGTACTGATTATATGTACGCCGCTTGCTTTTCGTTTACAAATAAATAAAGATGTACTTTTTCGTATTTCAATGTTTTATTGACTACTTCTTTCGAACAAAATAAACTTTCAAATATTTAAATTACATTTTAATATCTTGCACAGTCATTAAAATAAATATTAGATTAAAATATTAAATCATAAAATTATGGTAAACCAAAAAGAAATTCACCATCTTTTCAATAATTTCATTGAATAATTACACATATTTTAACAATTGTTTATTAAAATCATCAATGACTTTCAATAAAATATAATATATACCTAATGAGAATTACGTAAGAAGGTATTAATTTAAAAATCTTGTCTCTATTGTACAAGCATTAGTTTAATTAAATAAGTAACTGAATATATTTCGAAAGAAAATTTTAAATATATGCAAGGTACGTTGAACTAATTGGGACATTAGTCAAAAACCTTATAATAATGATTATTATTACATTATTACGCCAGGTCTCTTACTGAGTAGGCAGAAAGCGCCGAGTGACAAATATCTCTGCCCTTGCTGACCTCACGTGCTTTTACATTAATTACTCTCTTCATTAAATCAAATATATAGCTACTCGAATATTGTTGCGCTAAGGAGATGCGAAACTGATTTGGCAAGACCAAAACAAAACAGGGATTGACATGGGTCAGATACAGGCCGGCGCCGGTCACCGGAAACAGGCCACTCTATTCCTAAGATATGCATGGTCCTGTGTTTGCAGGTATAGTTCGATTTAAACAATATATCTCCTCATTACTACATAGCCTAAAATAGTCCTAAAATATTCATCACTTAGCATTTAGGAGTTACTGTTACATAGTTATATCGTAGGACGTATTCGGATCCTAAACAAATTAACAAAAACTTAAAAAAATAAATAGGTAATGTCAAAAAAAACCTTCTCTCTGTATCTGATATCGTTTGTAGTCATCATCGTCATCATCCTATCCACTTCCACTGCTGGACCTTCCCTGAGGGATGCCCAAAATTGTAAGTTTTGTAATAATGATTTTTGGTAATTGTCTTTTTCATTGAGTACGCGTACTCGCATACATTTTTAACGATCAATTAGACGTGGTTACTATCCCTACTCGAACTTATCTACCCCGTGAGGGCCAGCGTCAGGTGGGGTACACTATCGCTCCATCTTGACCACTCCACGCACCATTTTGACACTTGACCGACGTCACCCCTCCAGCACAGGCACGCATCGCAGATAAAAAATACACGTGTACTCATTATAACAAATGCTTTATCAAAGCGATTGTGGAACTTGTTCGTTAATTTTGATAGATTACCGTGAAGACTACGTAACATTTTATTGTATTTGTTCTTCTAATTGTATTGTCGGCATGCTCTACTTGTTATCTGATAGTTGTGTTTATGAACAATATTTTCAAACAGTGAAATATTGTACTATCAAATGTATGTTATTTGTTTATACACATGATCATATATGTACATACGTATGTACTGGCTTAACTCACGTATGTAGGTATGTCTTTCGGGAGGCCCACTCCGAAAAACACGTGGAAAAGTAATAATTGAATTTCAAGTGATTTTTTTTTCGTATTATCCAGTTTTGTATGATTTGTTATGGATTTCTGTGGGCTGAAATGACGGTGAACGATATACTAGGATTTATTTTATAATAAACCATACAAATAAGAACACATGTACCGTGCCAATATTGAAATATATTCACGTATCTGCTATATCGAATATCGAACCTGAAACCCTCAATGCAACACCAGTGAGAGGACCATTGCGCCTACCACGCGGCGTCTATTAAATTATTATTAAGACCCGTAAAGGGCATATAAATCAGCAATGTACGTTATAACAACGTACTTACATTTGAGAAAGCGTTACAAACTCATAAATATTTTCTAAACTATTGACAAAGGCAATTGCGAAGTGCCCTGTACGAGTCGCTAATGTCTTATTTATGGGTTTCTATGTCGTACACACAGTTTTCACATGCTTATCCCTTAAACTACCTGCCGTGCTACTGATTTGCGGTGTTTATAGATCACGTAGCCCTACAAATAAGTAGACACGGCTATATGCTTTTGTCAAAGGCGCACAAATATTTTTTACTCTACACAGCGCGTAGTATTGTCCGTTATATGAAATTTTGTATATTACAATACAGTACAGTACAGTGCAATAATACTTTATTGTATTCCAGAAAGCAGCAGAAAATAAATTGGACAAGAAAAATTGGCGGTCTAACGACTAAAGAACTATGTACATATTTCCTCCGAACAAAGTTTACCGTAAGGAGTCCGCTTAAATAAAAAGAAGTTTTTATAAGGTCTATTTTATATGATTTATTATTACTTTATATTTTAATGTTTTTACTATAAAAAAACAACAAATCTGCTCAAACTTTTGGTTATTTTAAATGTGGCAATATACAGTATTTCAATGAGTACATAAAGTCATCCAACTTAAATGTTATAGGAAGCTGCATAACCAACAATATGTTCACCGTCTCTGTCGTACGCATTCCTAACTCTGTGGCGCTGGGTACATTTTTTACGGTTTCCAGTCGAGTAGTTGGTATTGGTGAGATTTTAATACGCGTTCTTATAGCCATTTAACCCGTACATGTACTAGGTCGGATGTACCATTTTACGGTGCCATATAACATGTAAGCGATGGTTATTTTATGGAGGCCCGGGCGGGGTGTGTTCAGATTCCTGACATAACGTTTAGGCGCAACGGATATGTCATCTCGCGGCTGCAATGTGATAACACGTGCTATAAACTGTGATAGGGCTTTTATGTCTAGGTGCGATGGTTAGTTTAGCAGTGAAGTTTTTGCAAAATCAATATCAGCATTAAATATCACTTGCTACAACCGTGAAGGAAAATATCGCGAGGAAACCTGCATTCGATTGTTTACATAGTAATTTCTCAAAGGAATGTGAAGTCTGTCAGTCCAAGCTCAATTGGACTTCGTTCTTAGACCATGGTAAATTCTGAGCTTTAAACTGAGACGCGGTGTAGGCAGAGGGTGTCAATTGCCAATATTTTATTTAAATTTCATCGAATATCAAGCTCAATATTTTAAAATGAATTCAAAAAATATAACTTTTTTAACATTTACCTATTTGATAATATAATTGTGATATGTAACATTTTCTTTTCATCACACTAAATGTCGAGCGGTGTTAACAAATTGTAGAGACGCAAATATCATTAATAATTTCATTGAAATTTCAACAACAATGATGTTGGGAGTAGTTAACCAAATTGTGATTTTTCATATAACACCGTGTATGTACATTTCTTATTAAACTAAGTTTTCAATGCGTTAGAATGAATGGAACGTATAGGGTTTGGATATTGTAGAGTTGAGTGAATTCGACGGGGGATTACGATAATAACAAAAATATATCACTTTACAATTCGAAAGCAAAGTCTTACTCCTCGTGGTAACAATAAATGGTTACATTTCCTTTGAACGGTCAGCGGTTCTCAAGTTGTAAGTTAAAAAATTAACAACATGTTCTCATTATATTGAATTTACTTTATGTGAAATAGGTATGTATGAACAGCCTGCTTTATATAAGTCTTTTTCCCGAATATAGTCAATAAATCATTATTTAAACTCATGAATTCCAAGAAAGACTATTTACAAAAAAAAAAATATATAACAACCTGTTACAATTTGAACTATAATACATTTTGGAATACACCAAATTTCATTATTCTGTATGAAAAATTAAACATTTAAAGTTGTTATTATTTACAACTGTTTCAATAGATTCAAATTTGAGAACCGCTGTACATACCTTAACGACCGCCGGCTCTAATCCTCGCTAAATCTTCACGCTTACTGAACACCGTTCAAAACAATTTCATACTTATTAAAACCGTCTCTTGTCTGTCATGTTGATTCACCCGTCAACCCGGGGGTACCTCACGGTGGTTCATGGTAACCCTCAACCAATACTCTTCAAATCAATCATCCATTACGCCCCAAAGATGTTTTTCTATGATCTTGAATCATCCGGGTATGAATTTTAAATAGATCATTTTAATTGTTTTCTTAGTAATCATGTTAGTTCCAGCTGTATTAATAAAAAGTATAGTTTCATTGAAATCGCGAAATAAATCTGTACTGAACACAGATTGGAAATAGAATAACTAAAAATAAAAATAGTTTCTAAAAACAACAAAAAAGTCCTAAAGCTAAAAGTAACAATATTATCTTTTTTTTTCTTCTTATTTTGGGCAATAAAATATATTTTATTATTATTAGTTCGGTTAAAGCTAAGTATATATTTACGTAACTTTTTATTCATATTTCTTTCTTTCTGTTTAAACACATAACATAGATTATAATCACACCGCGATAATCAACTAAGTCGGTTAAAAATAAAGCCCGCGTGAAAGTTCTCGATAAGCGTGAAAGTTTAAAGAAATTATAAGGGCGCGACACATCGGAGCCGATAATTAAGGCGTATTCACAGTTCGATCGGAAACTATAAATAATAGAAATTCGGATCGTACCGGATCTCCTTTGTGAACGTTTATTATAAATTTCTTACTGAATAACACCCTTCCGATCGATCGGATCGGTTTAATAACCGGTTCGGGAGTTGTCGGAGTCTCACAGGTGCGTTTACTTGTAATTAGATTTTATATTGAAAAAAATTATACACATATGTTAGCATATAATATTATTATTAAGCATAAGAAAACATAAAATACGTTCCATCTAATTCATTAAAAACATTAAGATTTCTTTAAAATGTCTAAAGTTTTAACAACACATATTGTAACAGAAGTACCATTTTTAACAAAATTAAAAAAACATTTTATCGTGTTCATAAATACAGAATAACGTTTATTTTTTAAACCAACAGGACTATAATGCCTACATACAGCTAGTTACAAACAAAAGCTATCGATTGTGAGAATAAAGTAAATTTACGCTAAATAAAAATAACAATATCTAAATGCGAAACTTTTAATCAAAAGTTGTCAATCATTCCAACGGAACGAACGGTCCGAAGCTAAGCTCTTACAAATACAACAAAGAAAAAAATAATCGAGCTTAAAATTCGTTGCGAAAAAAGCTACTGTTACAATTAGACACTTTTTGTTCCTTGGCTTTGGATTTCGGAAACTTAAGTGACAAAAGTGCATACAATGACATATCGGGTTGGGGTGAACTTCCTCCCCTAAGAAAGTGTTAGGTGACAGTCGGTCGTAGTCCTGACGAAGGCTTTTGTAGTTATTTTTTGTCATTAATAAAAGACGTAGGATCCTCTTGCATAAATTAACAGTGGTATTTTATCATGAATATTCCCGTGTGTAATGTTTTTTGCGAGCTTTTGATCGACAGCTTTCTTATGGGAAGCTTTTTTGTTTTCTTTCGATCGGCGAGGCTTTATTATTTTCATATATGACATTTTATACGAATTGATTTGACAAACATATATTTTTTATGTAAACTAACTCAGTGAGATAATTCTTCGCACTGTGCATAGTTTTAACAAAATCATTGTTATAATATGTATAATATTTATATACTTACATTTTGCTAGACAATTATTGTAAAGTCGTTTTACTTGTTGGATTTTGAAGTATATTTATATGTTTTTGTAAAATTGTTGGATAAAGGTCTTTAAAAATTGTTGTTCGTAAACATGACGCCCCCTTTTTAATGTTTAACAATAAAGAAACCATTTTATACAATATTCGCGTTTCGAAACAATACAGTTATCAGTAGAGATATGTACCAATATATGAGACTATACTGTAGGTTAATTTACATATAAAGTGTACTATTCGATATGGCGATGATTTTGAACCGCGGTAGCCATCTAAATCATTCATTTCATTGATCTTATAAAACTATTATTACTCTTAAATCAACACGCCAGGTAAACAAAAAGCACAGAACACCAAATATCTCTGATCCCACAGACTTGACGCACTTCTACATTAATCACTCTCTTTATACCTCTACTGGTCTGCTACCCTCTCTGATATCTACCTCATTAGACAGTACCTGATCTACTTGGTCAAGATATTTGAATCTTCACATCTCTTGGTACTTATATTTTTTATACAAGAAATGAAAGTCAATTCATGGTGTCCCTTAGCTCCTACATTTTTATGTCAGCCCTCAAAATATATTATCAATTTCTTATACAGTTACGTACAGAAATCGTTATATAAAACTTGGACACTAGACACCCAATACGCAGACCGCCTAAACAAGGGTCTTGTCATGAATTTGAGCACCGTAGTAATACCGTTTACCATGAATAGCGAGCAGTGTACGAAATATTTATAACCCCCGTGGTCTATGTCCAAGTGGACAAATTTACGACGCAACGTACCTAATAAATCATCTTTCTCCACGACGTTTTAAATACATTTTTAAAGCCACACCCGATGTGAAGTTCGGGCGAAATTTATAAGTAATTTGCGAATAAATCTTCCTAAGTAAGGGGGACGTTTTTTGCTCGATGCAACTTCCTACAATGTAAGGAGACTATTAACGTCGTGTACTGATAATTGTCACACATATTTTAAAATCTCTCCCTCGATGGATCCTTGAGCTTTTGTGTTTCTTGCAAGTTTTATGTGAAACAGCGAATGTTATTATTTTCTCTCACAATGTACACAGATATCTGAAGAATCCCCAACTTGAAGATATTAAAATAATTTTTTGTTTACTTTGAGCGAGAATATTTTTAATAATTGCGAATTTCTCTTTTGTTACAGAAGGTGAGTGCAAGACACAATACGACTTATTAGCAACGAATGAGGGATTTCAATGAGTAAGTAGGTATTGTGTAGACGAAACCATACTTTTATATCGCTATTTTGTAGTTTTATAAGGAATGCATGCAATACACGTACTTTTAAATTAAATAAAAAAAAAAACAGAAGACAATTACGATCGAACGGAACAAAAGGAAAACGTGTTTTTATCAAAAGAACTACTAATTTTAGTAAACGAACACTTGGTCAGCGTGGCAGACTATGGCTTTAACCCAACCCATTCTAAGAAGAGACCCGTGTCCAACAGTGAATCGAAAAAAGGGTTGATAATGAGGATGATATAACCTGGAAATACAGTATGCGTTACTCACAATTATCAGTTTTACTCGTCATAATCAACGTTTTTATTATTCCTTTATTGGATAAGCATAAATTTCTCATAGTGAAAAAAATTAATAGCCTAGTCTTCCACGCGGGGCTACTGTGAATTTGTACTCGTCGCTGCCGATAATCGTTTTGGTAGAAGCTCAAGAAGAAGGTATATAGATAGATGCGAAACTAGTCGAGCTACATTCAAAAACATACGAAACCTAATCCGGTACTTATTATAACAACGTATATAGATGCTAACGAAACGTTTAATATGAGAAATCCAGCAGTCATGTTAAACAGGTCACGTTGAATTGGTCACAGTCATTGTGCCTAATGATGTACAGTAACACAATTAAAGCAGAACAATAAGTCAGACTTCCACAAGCGGAAGTCAATGGACCTGCTATACCGGAAGCGTTTTGTTTTGTGTCATCAAACTGCTGACCGAAAACACACATACCATTGTAAGTTTCTACATACTCATATGCACTCCTTATATTTGTTTTATCTGAAATGTGTATGGAAAAATAAACCTTAAGTTTTACTGAATAAGAGTCGATTTCGTTTTAACGAAATACGACTACGTTTTAACGAAATACGACCTTCAATCTATGTTAACGTATCCGGTATTGTTTAACGTTGAATATTAATCAAACAAAAGAAAATGAAATGATAATACAATTGCGACAAAAACCCAAAAAATAGTTTTTCGTGGAAATAAAGACTTATCAATTACAAATTACGACTCGATATCCCTGAAGATGCTCTATTTTGAGATGAACCGCGTGTTGGTATTAGTGTCCATACTACACACAAACGGCGGAATATTGCAAAGTAGCCTTATCACAAGTATTAAGTTATGAAACACATAACAGAATATGTTTGCAAATATGTTTGCAAGAACCAGAAAATATTTTTACATTAATCTTTTAACGTACTTTTATTAAACACATTAGGCGTATAGTTTTCAAAATGTAATAATACTGCCTGTTAAGTAATTAATATATTTTGAGCATGTTTCATTTTTATATTGTTCTATTTGAAACGATAAAATGTTCTATCATACTCAATAGATTAAAATAAAAGAACTTAATATCACACCTGTAATTCTCAAAACTGAAAGCAGAGGACTGTAGTGCCCTCTCATATATTTTTAGCAGTTACCTTTGCGTCAAAGATCATTCAGAACAAAATAACGTAGAACAGAACATGAAACAAGCGCATTTAAACATACATACATACATACATACATTTTCTAGACATGTGCTAGTCAAAGCGTAATATACCTGCTAGCCTATATTAACTTACACAAATCAGTACATACAATTCCGCTTGAATGAAAACGCACTAGATTTATTAAAACCGTAGAATTATCAAGTCGACGACCACACTTATAAACACAGTAAAAGATACATGAACCGGTGATATTATGTATAGTTAGGTTACATATTAGCGTAAGTAGGAGACAAAGCCGTGATTACATTAACGAGCGGCAACGACGCGCGACGAGCGAAGCGGAAAACAGCACCCGCCCGCTCCCCGCCGCCGTCTCTACGCACTAACAATGCGTAATGACGATCGTTAGTAACTGCGGCTCGCTTGCACGGTAATTGACATTATTTTCCAATTTCGCTGCGATTTTTATTTTGTTCTTCTTGTTTACATAAGGTAACGAATTCGCGCGAAATCGTGCCCAGCCAGCGTTATGGATTCTAGTCATAGGCTTGTTAGAAGCGGTTTTTTTAACTATTTTTAAGGATAAATAATCCTTCTTCATACTATAGAAATTGTCGTTACGTTATCAATCCTGTAGCGTCAATTGTTGGATATCTAGCAAATAAATTGACTGAAAGTAAACAAAACACTACGTTAAAATGCTAAGTATCACAAATGTCTCATTACACATATAATATGTAAGTATATTTGACATTTAGTGCATCTTGCCTACTTCGTAATTGACATAGCGTGACGATACAAATATAACAATATAATATGTAAAAAATAAATAAATGTGCACCCAAACCAATAATAAATATAAAAATACGACACAAATCTTGATCTAGAATCTAACCCGTAACCGCAAAAGCAGACAATCTAGGCGTAGGTACTGCAAATTGTAGATCAAAATTCTTGAAAAACTAAATTTATACGCCAATATATACACATGACAAAAATAACGGGAAGATGAATTCGTAAAATAATTATAAGTAAATGTATCTATGGATGTATATATATACATGTACATACGTATATACCATTTGCAAGAACACTGTAATTTGTCAAAACCGTATTTTTAAGTTAACTTATTTTAGAAAATCTAAGATCATAATTACTCTGCGACTATTGAAACATTATATGACGATAACTATTCTTTGACTTTGACTATGATAAAAATCATACAATAAATATTACTACAAACTTCTAAAGCCGTGTTCTCAAGAACATGTTTTAACAAATGACAGTCTCCTCAAGAGCATTATGATCACACCTTAACATTTTCATTTGGAGCCCTACAATGATGCCGACTCGAACTGAAAGCAATAACCGCGACGATCTATCACCTACCGGAGAGCAGTTAGCTCTCTACATATAATTTAAAGCCATTAAACACATCTGCAGGCCCCAGCAATGAGCTCCGCTTACTTGGGATGCGGACCATCCCTCTGGTGCCTTTTTTCCGTTCATACGTGCGGGGTGACTTTTTCGTGCAAGGGGTGAACGCGTGGGGTGGTACTCATGTTTATGACTCCAATGTTCTTGACTCATATACGTCGTTTTATGAAAAACTCTGTCTTGAATTGCCGTTTCGAGTCATTATCGTGTGTCGGTATGCGTTGTAGATGACGGCTCGAATATTCGTGTCCTCAACAACATGTAGCATGTAAATATGTGAATTAAATTACGCATTTTCGTTTACGCGTTATGGAGGTTCATTTCTTATAAATTATGAGCGTTTGAGCGATGTTTCGTAAAGAGAAATACAGTACAATATTTCTGTAGAGACATGGAGGAGACGTTAAGGTTATATTAATGAATATCTTGCTACGTTACATATTCAATTTACACATTTGAGTTATTTTCAAACTTAAATACTACATGCTACTGCCACTAAGCGACATTCATTGAGTCTGTAGTTAAAGCACACACATTAACATTTTGGTTTTATAAAACATCATACAAAGTCTGCTAAAAGTATTTAACTCTCCTTATAATACAAAACATTTCGCAGAACGATCAAATATTGGCATTATGTTAATACATTTAGTACTTGTTTTGTATCATCACGTTAGGTTTCTTCCAGTGTAGAGAGAGAAATTAATACATTTACTCCTCTAGAATTCGGTTTTTAGATATTTTTGTTCATAATAAAACAACTTAATTATTAGTAAGAGACGTTAAGAGACTGTTAATTGGTGGTAACTGGTGAACTGTTGCAGTGTAACAAATTCGTCTGCCTACCCTATCGGAAAAAAACAAGCGTGATGTCATGTTATATGTATTAGGAGACAGAAAAAACCCCAAGCGTACTTAATAAGAAAGTGTCGCGTACAATAATTGTATCGCAGCGCTGACGTAAACAGATATTTTTAGCTGCGACAGATTAGCGTAAGAGAATTGACGTGTTTTTATTATTCGCAAATGAAAAAATATCGAGAGACACGCATTCAGCTGCTCCGGAAATTTTCTTTACGAAAATTATTAGCTCGTAAAACAACAGGCGTTGGTAAATTACATCACAGTCCTGGGTACGTTTAAAATGTAGAAACATTAATAATTATGTTCAATTTGATCTTCGGCAAATTGTTAATAGAACAAAACTATGAATCTATTAGCGATAACATTTTCATTACTTTTTATTGTTTTATAACATCATACTTGTGTCTTATAGCCACTTCAAGCTAAGTATTACATCATCACACCAGGTTACCTTTGGGGTAGGACAAGTGTACCAAGCACCAAACAGAGAGATGATTTATCCTTACAAATTTGAGCTACTTGAACTGCATTCACCTGGTAAATTAAACCTTGTTTAAAAGTGAACGTGCGAATACAAACGTGTTTAATCAAAACCCAACCTGATTAAAGCGACGACCCTCGCCATAAAAACATTATCGCCACGTCCCTCCGAATAAAAAACATAAAGCACAAATACAATGGGCCAGTACGATCTGATGCATTAGATATTGGCAGTTAGCCGCATCCCATCACCGTGGTCGTAAGCGATTACTGCCCATAGTGTTGCACCATGACACCTACCATATCTTAGTTTACAAAAGTTATATTTTGTATACGATCAAAGTACGTGACAGTATAACTAACAACTAACTTTCGACTATCTCAGGTAAAAGCTGCGAGGTCCCGGCAAAAACCATTTGTTTCATAATCGAATTGCGCTCTCTGTCTGCCCCGTAAGGGACCTAGCGTGACGTTGTAATAATGTATTACATAACCCGGTTGTAAGATATTTACATACGTATATACATATATTAGTGAATGTATATTATTTAAAACTATCGCTAATACGCTATACGTGAGTTTGGATCGTAACAGATACCTAAGTTGATTATTCAAGAATCTATCTCACCGGGAATCGAACTTGGGGTGCTTCTCTTAGCATACAGGCAATGTGCCAAATAGGCCATCAAAAGAAATAACGAATTGGTAGCACATTGGTAACGATTGCAAAAAAGAATTCTTATGCCATAAACAAGTAATGAATTCTTTAATCATTTTCCATACTACATTCACACCAAGGCTACATCTGGCCTTCCTAGCATCTCCTTCGTCTGGCCGTTTACCTTACGGATTAGGCAGAGAACATTAAGTACCAAATATGTACTTTGATCTATTAGGTGTGCCGTCGTTATACACGTGAAGTCTCTTCATTCATCACTATTACTCGCACACTGACGTATTAACTGATTGTATCGTACAAATTCATATAATATTCGCATTATCAATACTAAACTCGTTAGAATTGCATTTATTGTGTTTTATAGCTTCTCTGGAAGTATCGATAAAATGGATATCCATTTAGCTCGTTGAATTAATGGCTGAATGAGTGAGTGGTCATCTGAAATGAATACTAACAAATTGAATGTTGCTGATAGAAACGCTGTCTATTAGATACCAATTGTAGATAATATTGCTTACTTATGCAATGTAATCTTAACTAGTTTCCATACGGCACAATAGTAGAATAAAGTCAAAGTTGTTTTGTCTTAATATTTATTAAGAGTATTTAAAGAAATATGCGTGTATTTGGACAAGCGAAAACTAAGAATTAAAGAAACTGTTTCATAAGTAAGTTATTCGCGCGTATATATACCTAAATGGTTCAGGAAACGAGAGATTTTCCTCGCTTCGCTTGCAAGATGCCCGGCAAAACAAAAAATAGCCCTGAGGGTGAAATCTCCAAGTATTGAGAAAAACAGTCGGGCACATTTCTGGCGATATGCTTAATGCACCCCCACACAAATTATCGATTAGAAGCTTTTTTATGCAAGAGGGAGTGCTTTGGGGGAGCGAGCCGTGGGGCGCTCGGCTGAAACAAAAAACCCGAGTGAAGAGTGAAATAAAAAGTTTAAACAAGTTGGATTGCAATGGTGGCCCCTAAGACGTAGGAAAATCAATAGCCGATGCCGCCCGATGCAAATCTACTGCATCTCCATTTGAATTTCAATTCCCAGTGAATTTGAGTCGCCGTTTTATTTATCGTTATTCCTGAGACAGATGTTTTCTTACAAATAAACACTGCCTTTATTTAGATCGGGGAAATTGAATTGATTCGAATTACCGAAAGCACGCGAACTCTCCTCCGTACATCAGCGGTAGAACAAGAGTATGGCCAATTTCATTTGAATTTCAAGTCGACAAAGAACATGCGGCTCTAACAAATCAAATATGGAAAAGAAACCTGCAATCTCGACTTATGCATACGACGTATTAATTTATGTCTATCTACTTATCATAGGCATCTATTGCTTTCGATGTCAAGTTCAAAACATCTGTAATAAAGACAAAGATTTTTTGTTAAGATCAAAATAAGACTTTCTTCTCTTTTCAAGTCATTATTTCAATGTCAATACTATTAATTCTGTAGTATACTATACAAGCCTAAGCGTAACCGTTATAGTAAATTCTCTTCCTTCATTTCTTATTTAAAACACGTACACACACAATCAACATCAATACGTACATATATATAAAAAGCTCTCCTTGCTACATCCTTAGACCACTCTGCCCAATTAAGGGCCCCGGGCTCAGATGTGCACTCTTCTTGATCGTTCGAGCGTCATCTTTAAATTTCCGTCGTTAAGATTTAATTTTTATCAAGCCCCCCACCCTCCTCACCCCCGCGCGGGTGTCCAACCTGTCGCGCCAAATATTTTCCTCCGTAGTTTTTTTCCCTCCGATGGCACTTACTCCCCTGCCGCTGTACGCATTTTTTTATCATTAAAACTCGGAGAGGGGTCGCCGAACCCGGTGTTGCCAACTCGCTGTCATAACAAAACACAATCATACGGAACCGCGTGTTTATGGAGGCAACATCGCATTTTATTCATAATCGAATCTCTTATCCCACCTCCAATTCACCTTTGCATCAAACGCTGGCTGAATAGAAATTGATTTGCGCGAAATTAAAAAGAAAAAACTTAATAACTAAAATATTTAGAGTTCCAAATATAAATGTCTCCTTTTACTACTAATTGTACATATTATGTTTACTTCATTTGCTATAAATTAATCTGATATTAACCAACCAACGATTAAATAAAGTTACTTAATAATTCAATCATTAAATTCCAAAACCGTTCAATATTTCGAGACACCTAGCACGTGTAGGCGATGGACATTACCAGTAATACGATAGACGGGACCGCCGTCAAATAAAGTCCACGGATGACACATTTCAGTTACCCTCAATACGAGCCGTAATTAAGCCGGCTGGCGTTAATTACAAGCCGCTGACACACCTCCGATTCATTTTCTTTGACGCGGCCTCTGACTTTGTTTTCCTACGCTGTTTACCTTGAGGTGACAGGGTATCCCCATAATTTGTTCTAATACCACCTAGAAGGTAAGTATTATAATTAACGGTTAAACACGTCTTATTTTGTTGTTATTTGTATTTGAAATTAATTAATACATGTTTGGAATTCCGTGCCTTTGTTTATGTTGAACGATTTTGGAATGTATATTTTGCGCCTGGTACGCCCTGTTTACCTCATAAGAAGCTTGGCGTAACCTGGCGAATAATTTGGCAATGAGATATTAATATTATCATTACATTACAATTTTTTCCTAATACTTCAAAATACCGACTAAGGCCAGCTATTCTTAATTCTAAACTTATCTAATCGTATACTAAGATTTAGAAACACCAGACCACAACCTATGAACCTAGTAAAAAGCGAAATAATGAGATAAAATAGATTTATGAGAAAAACATATCAAAAGCAGCGGGTGAACAATTGGATACACCTTGTCCCCAATAAACCCTAAACACGAACAAAATTAAGGTAAGTAAAGCTGAAAAGTTCCAGAAACAAAACTCTCATAATCTCATTAGCGGCAGACGCAGCGTCTAATCCTCATCCCATCAGCTAATTAATCCCACCAAGTTTATTTTCTGAAGTTTCAACTTGGCCGGAAGTAATTTCACGCCAACTTTAGGCACTTAGTTCATCGCTAACAAGGTAGGAGCGAGTATAAAAGGTAGTCTTACAATAATACAGGATTTAGTAGATAAAATCTTGCTATTGCTTATAAATAAAAAATTAACTTTGTACTGTTTATTTTAATCTTACGTTATTTGCTTAATTTTACAAGCCGACAAGAATATAATGGCAAATGTATCATGTCTGTCTGTCAAATGAAAACTGACATACGTCAAGCAAGCGTTAGCCTCTTCCATGTACGTGAATGATTTAAATTCCATTATTTATTCTGTTTTCATAAATACCGAAATCTTTTTGAACCTTCTTAATGCTATTAATATGAGCTGGTAGCGCTTCTACGCTAACATTTTGCTTTATCGCTTATCGTTCTTCGCTGCGGGGATGACATTAAGCTTAGCGGGGGAAGAACTTCACACTTAGCTCTCTCAGTAAACACTCATGACGTTTCCTAATTAACGGACGCAATTAGTGGTTGTGCGGGGAGGGTGGTAAGTGGCCGAGCGGAAAAAGTTGGGAAATTTCGACGGCTTAAGGGAAAAACGTGCGCGCTAGCCCCGAACTACACACCAACGTAAAACAAGCTGAAATGTTCTGTGACCTTGAATCTAAAGATAAATTAAAGTAGTGTGAACAGTGTCTGTGATAACCGGTGTCCAATAGTGGACCGTTAAGAATATGTTGATGATGATGATGACGAAACAGATAACTATGTGTTGAGATTTTGTAAGTAACCCACGATACGAGTATATAGTGGGATCCAATGCCATTATAATACTGTTAAATTAGGAGATCATTTAATTCTTTATCAGAAAGATCAGCAGCTGAACTAGCTGTCACTAGTACAGAATTCACTTAGGGTTGTGATGATTATATCTCCCACCGGTGAAGGAAAGACCTCATAACAGTAGAAAATCCCAAAACATGATTAACAAATACCTCGAATACACTTTAGGCAAGGTAATTATTTCTGGAGGATTATTTGCACCTGGTGTGCAGGGATACCGTGAGAATGTAAGAATAAAAATATTTGGCATTCGATGCTCTCTGTCTGCCCCATGTATGACGATGTAATAATAATATTTACAAATTTCCGCAAACTATTCAATAAGTATGTACACTGATTCGACATCCAAAAGTTTCGTGAACAAAAGCCTGCTTACTCTGTACCGAAACTTCCGCAAGACTCGTCAACTGACAGCTGTATCAGCATATTACAAATAAACCTCCTTTGTACATACGAACTAACATTGAAATAAGTTTTCGATTTTATTCCGACGTAATCAAAAATTATTCTTAAGGATCTAGCTTCATTTCTAGGATAATTAAAGTACCATTGAGCCTTTAAATTTAAATAATAATTTTTGCTATTGTAATTTAAGGAAGGAGATAGGATATGAGATGATGTGTGAAAGGAGACCCCTGACAGTCCAACAGTGGGATAAAAATGTTGATGATGATGATGATATAAGGAAAAAGAAACCACTGTCCCCGGCCTCTGCCACTATTCTAATGTAACTGAGAGAAGACTAAAACTGGAAATACAGAGAAATTTTGTGTAGGGCTATGACATGCCCGAAAATTAGACGTGAGGAAAGTAAGCATTCTTGTATAATAGACAATCCAAGTTCCCGAAACCGTTGTTGACCAATACAAAACAACCCCGGCCCAAATATTACACTTTAAAATTTTCTTTAAAAGTATATTTCAAGACCACACGATAAAGTTACGCTAATTAAATTTCATTTCTTAGGCAGCAAGCCGTTAGTTACAAGTTGTTTAAATAAGCCAACTAATTTCAAATCTAAGCTAAAATATAGTTCGTCTAAATCTAACTTTTATGGGTATTTAATGTCTGATAAACTTTCATGCATAGGTCTGTTAAAAAGCCAAACAACCATTTTGTTTATATTATGTATGTTCTCAAAACCCAGTATTGTTAGAATCAGAGATAGAAATATGAAGAGGCGAAAAGAGACGAGAAAGAGAAAAATAGATAGCTTTTATTTAATTCGCAACCAGAATTTTTAAACTTTCTTTGGCTTCTACCATTCGTTGGTCATCAATCCTTATATCAGTCTCGTCGTATGGCCATTTTTTATTCATGCGTACGAGATAATTTATGGGCACAATATCGAGTACGATATTTCCATCTTAATTACGAATTCATTGATGCCCATGGAGACCAAATGAAAAATAGCTTTTGCTCATAGTCTCGTCTTATTAGCATTCCGCCCCCGTGCCTTTTCCGATGAGTAATTGCTCTCTTAATTCGCGTCATCCATCCTCAAAATAAGGCAATTTTTCTTTCGACTACATGGGCCTTGTGTGAAATTGATGGCTATGGAAATACGTATTCGACATTAGATAGTTGTAAAAATTTGCTAAAAATGATTAAACACAGTACTAGATACCCTATGTTTATAGGTAGATGTAGATTGCCCTTAATTTGACATACTATAATATTTCATTTATTTTTGTCGTTACACAAGCCCTTGAGGTATCAGTTTTATATTTACAAAGAATAACAAATTATATTCCCCTGAAACCTAAAGCTGTAAAAAAAGAAAAGCGTTTAGTATAACACAGGCACAATTTTTAATGTAATCTGATCTGAAATGTAGCAATAAGAATTAAAGACTAAGATTCTTCAAATTTACAAAGCTCTATAATTGTACCGTCAGCAAAATTAGAACGATCGATGCAGAAAATCCTTTAAAGCACATCTAACAATTTCTCAGAAACAACCTCCGTTGTAATCATATTTAATTACAGCCGTTTTTGACGCCGTATTTAACAATAACGTTTAAGGTCGTTTCGCTGAAAATTCAAGGAAATTTTACAACTCATAATAATAGCCATGAGGTTAGTGAAAGCGCGGTTTAACAACGTAAAATCGTTAGTCGTTGTTTGCGGTAAGATGCCTTTCTTTTTCTCTGCCTAGGCATTAATTTATTCCCCGAAAATATAAAAGGATTCTGGGGAGAAGACGACGTCGTTAGCGATATTGCAATTTTATTATTTGTATTTTTCCCGAATACTTTTAATCACTAGCGCGGTTCAATGAGTGGAATGAAAATGTTTCACTGGCAGCGATTGACGAGTAATGTCTCAAGCTGTAACATAAGATTCTACGCAAATCGTAGCTTGATAAAACATATTATCAGCATTATAATTAGCCGGTCTTACTTCACTGCTGTACATAGGCTTCACAGGAGGTTTTATTAGATACCAATACCAACGCAGAACACGCAGTTTGAAATCGTAAGGATAAAACATGTACCTACAACATCCAAAAATACTCGTCTGTACCTACGTTGCTTTGGCTACATATATAATAGAAATATGCGAGCACGTTAAATAAAATTATGGGCAGGGACAGAATCCTTACCGCACAACAAGTAAAGAAAATGGGGGTAGTTGAAAAGCCGACTGCTTTTTTATTGAAAAACGAGTCACAGTGTTCAAATTTCGTATTAGCAAGAACCAAGATACCTACAGTACCTTCTTTTTTATTATTCAGGATTCAAATTATCCTTATGTAATCAGATTTATATAAAATTACGATATGTCAAGTTGTAACTAAACGTTACACTTTAACTTACCTTTCTAGATCATTTCATTTCAGTCATACAATGTATTTTGCCAAAATAAAGATAATGCTTTTCGATCCATCTCTTAATATATGTATACGATTACGATATACGATTTATTCAACATAATAATATACTCAAATAACTCGCTTTATCGCTTACCTGTTGACGGTCAGACAAGTTGATAAGGGGGAAGAAATGAAGAAAATCAGATTTCAATTTCAATTAGCGAAGGATCTTCGTGGAATGATCTAAATCAAGTGAATGAGTATTGATGAGTTTGTTCGTTAATATAAATGAGTCATTTGAACGCGGCCGCTCAATCAGGCAGTGTTTATTATTGGTCTGTTTTGGATAAATCACCCTAATCTTTTACTAGCAATTTGTAAATTAGTCTTACATCATATACATCGTGTTATTAAGAATGTTTGTCTTGACTAATAAGATACGCGTTTTACATATTTTTAACTATTAGGTAATTATAATTATATCATCAGGCAAACACGGGATAGGCAAAGAGCAGTAAGTGCCAAATACCTCATACAGACTGAATATGTTTTCTCTACAATCATTTATTGTTAGATACACATTCAATATTAAATAATAATAATAGTCCAATAATAATTACATTAAGTACAAAATTATATGATCAGAAACAAACTCAGAAAAGCACCTTAGCAATAACTATATCAACGATGTACTTAACATCGTTCACACGACCACTAAGATTTAAATATAGATATATTAAAATATTACATATATATTTTTAGCTGTATTTAGAAATACACAATGTTATTTTTTTTGCTATTTGTTATATATGTTATAAGATTTTTATTGTTTAATTGTAACAAAATTTTAAAAGAAAAATTTGAACCCACTACCTCCGAACTGAGGTCTGAATCCACTGCTTGTAATTCCGAACTCTAAACTCTTTCACTACCGAATTCTAAAGCACGGTTAGTCATCGCACTTCGGTTTGTAAAAAAAACCTTATGCAGCACGCTACTAAAACCATAAGCCCTTTCAGTGCGATAAACGTACAAAAAGAGTCAATTAGTACTATCGATTTGCCGCTTATTGCCACGATCGATATCAATTTCTTCGTTCAGGTGGCATGTTACACTGCGTTCGATAATTAGAGGCCACGATGCACGCGAGCCACAAATAATTCATTAACAAACCCACCACTTGGCAGCACTAACCTGCCGTCACTTACGATGTCAGTATGACATTAGAAATTGTAAAATGTTGCTAGCAACTCAAATGGCACAAAGTTCAGATATAATTGGATAATCGTGTGTATTTTAATATGTTATTCTATTTAGGTTTTGAAACTGTCCAATATAAAGCCACAGAGTAAATGTAATCAGACGATATTGTATTTATTTGTAATATGTTTCTGAAGCAAATTAAACAGTGTAGATTATTTCTAAATAGTCATTTCATAGGAGTAACGATGACAGTTACTGTCAACGGAAGACGGTAAGCTGACAAGCTAAAAGCAAGTATGTTTTTTAATAAGTGCTATCTTATTACCACGTCTGGTCTCTTGCAGGGCAGGCTGAGAGCCCCGGCAACTAAATTCCTAGTAAGGGTAAAATTTTTACATGTTCAGCTGTTTTTTCATATTGCAGTCTTCGTGTATGGAGAGAGTGATGATTGCAAAAGACTTGCGTTAGGTCTGTACGGATAGAAGCATTTTCCAGTTGGAGCTCTTTCCACCCTTAAGGGACAGGGCAAAAGGGTATATTAAATAAAACACATAGATTAAAAAATCGATGTCAAAATTTAATGTACCTCAGCATTTACCTCGTCATAGCCACTTAGCTGGTGCAATTACCGAAGCTACTAGAAGGTTGGATATAATTGGATAATAGACATATATAATGTGACACATAATGTGTCGCAATATTTCGTACAGTTTGTGTCGAAGACTCATGGGAACCTGGTAATTCAAAACGAGTTAATATGCACATTTTTGGTGTCATTTCTAATACTTGTGGAGAAATTCTCAAGTTTCTTTTTAACTACCGGCAGAGTTTAGTTTAATAAATTAATTTAAACGAGAAGTAAATATTATCGAAATCAACATAATTTTAACAGGTAGGTACACCGTTCGGTAATAGGTAGATCGTGAAAATCTAATCAGAGTCAAGTATCCATTATGAAAGGAAAAATAAATTACGGATCTTCTTAAAATGTTTCACGACAAATTCAATTCGTTCGAGTTATTCGCCGACACGAACCAATTAGAAAACTGGACGCCAAGGAAGCCGCAATTAAAAAGAATCCTCGAATATCTTCCGACTTAATGACTTCTTTGCTTGTTAATTCCTTGTCGCGAAGGAGAAAACCCCAAGTCAGATTAATTCCAAGTGCGAGTCGATTGTTTGCATAAGCCTCGGCACTGGGGAAACATCACCTCTTCGCCACCGGCTTAAAAAAATAATTAAAATTCGTAATCACTCTTGACTCGCCCCCGAGGGGATGTGCAGCGCCGTTTTGAGACACGCGCTTTGTGATACAACGTCGCGGTGTACGCAGACGACTTTCTTCAGACGTTTTGGCGGAGTTGTGTTAGTTTTATGCAGTAAAAATTACTTTATTACAGCAACTCTCTTCGCGTCACGCTCATCGGAATGTTTATAGATGCTTTAAAAATTCTACATGCACGCTACTTCGGAAGTTACCGACTCGCTTCGTTACGGTAACCCGCAAAATATGAATGCTCAACTCATCCCTCGCATGCTTAACGGTAGTTTTGAGCCCTCTTAACAACATATTTGGGCATATTTCGATTACCATAAAGCGTTCAGTGTGATGTATAGTATGTGCAGTCATTGTTCCGATATGACACACACACGTACCTTATGCACACATCGACGGTACAACCGCATTGCGATTTATTTTCGGATATTGCAAGCGATAGGCACATGCACAACAACAACTGATTCACTGCAGTATTGTATGAAGACAATTATTTTAAGAGCTGTGGTACCTACATACTCTGTTCTGGATAACCGAAGTTACCGTTGACAAGGTTTTATTCCCTCAAGCCGTGTACAATAGACAATGCTTTCATTAAAACGGGTCCAGTTACATTAAGATTTTCGGAGTAAATGTGTACATCGTCCGACTCAATAGCATGTAAAGTAGCTCACAATGGCCAGACATTTCCTTGTCTCATTCAAAAGAATTCGAGCTTATCACGGTCTTAAATTAATAAGCATTCAAGTTGAGCCAAGTAAAAATGAATAAAGCTCGTAACACCGAACAATAGCGTAATAAGGATGGTGCATTTTGTCTCTGAGAGCTCGCTTGCAAAACAACAATAATTCTTGTTCCCGTGAAAAGATTTTCAGCGTTATTCCACTTGAAATTATTATTATTTTTTTCTTGTCGTCGTCTTGCTATTGTCTCGGACTGAAGGTAAGTAATGAAGGAAATTGGGGGTTCGTGGGTTGTGCGGAGGGACGCGAGATTTGCGTAGCCGACCGTCGGCTAATGCCGAATAATGAAACAGCTTTGAGACGATCCCGCAGAACGACTCGCTCTGGATTTATTAGATTCCACCAAACAGAATTAGCCAACTCCAACATAACTAGCTCACATAAAAATATTGCTTCTAAAATGAGCACTTTGTCCTTATTCAAGTTACTCGTTACAAGTTGATCTGTTTACATCTTAAATTTGGAATAGTCTAATATTTTTTATATAGTTATGATATTTAGACCAGTATTTGACCATGACCCAGTCTGATGGAAAGGGCATATGCGTTGTAAGAATTACAACAACGTAATAATTACATACATTTCGTAACTAATATTAATGCCTAATTGAAATCATATAACATATGCTTCTTTAAAATTAAAACCTTTTAATTACAAAAGGGCTTCAAAACATAATTCCTTAGAAAAGAAATGTACAACCTTGCCACATGTTTGCTTGGTCATAGCATTTTGCCTCACCCCTTCTCACCGAGGTTACTCGTGCGACATGTTAATACTATGGGCCATCGACTTGGAGCACCCTATCGGACACGTTTATGTTTTACAAGAGATTCTTATATGTGTTTAGTATATAAGCCTATTGGGGTTGAAAAAACTTTTAAAGTCATTATTATTATTATTATCCTCAATTAGAGATGTTTTAAATTTGGCTTTCTGACATATTTTTATTTTGGCTTTTGACATACATATCTTGAATTTGCAAAATCTAAGTTATTTATTAATACAATATTCCAATGTCCATAAATTCCAGAACAACATCTCTTTAAACATGGAAATTCCACGAATTGATATTTTATCACTAATACGCATTTTTTAAGGAAAACATGGAAAATTAGATGATGTTAGACAATATTGGCTTATCCATCGATTTCCTCAATAATTGTTTAACTGTACTCACCCAAGTCGGGGGTGAGGCAATATTCCCGCGGCCACTCACGACGTCCCAACTCAAACATTACTTTTGTACTTCCCCATTTCCATATCCCCAAAGCGGTGTTCTTCGTAAACTCCTATATTTCTTGGCTTCATACTCGACCCGACTCACGGCGGACTGCCATCCAGCATTTTTAATCTCGTTCCTTGGATCTTTGTGAACACGTGGGCCCGACCCTCTGTGTTTACCTTCCGAAATAGTTTAACTGTAACGATTTGCATCTAGTTATGCGCGGTCCGTCCTCCGTTGTTAACTATGCCCTTTTCTATCTTTTCGTTTTTTGCCAAAAGCAATCGTTATCTCCGCTGCCAGCCGTACAGTCATATTTATTTATTGGGCCATTTCGTAAATTGCATACATAATCTAATCCGATTTTAGCATTCTCAGATTCTGTTGGATCTCTTCTTTGCGTAGCTTTTGAAGAACGTTATCGAGGCTCTTTATTATAAAGTTTTTTAGATGATCGAAACTAATTGGGATTAAATATTTAGAAGACGGTGTAATCTGCTTACTTGGAACTACTAGAGAAACAAATAAATCATTAAAAGCAAATATTGAACAGCCCTTAGTTTGTTTTACATATCTAAAATGTTTGTCAGGTGAACTAGTACCAGTACAGTTTCTTAATATAACTTTTTGTTGGAAGCATTAAAAAGGCAAAAAAGGCAATTATCGAATAGCCGCAAGTTATGAGGTTTTGTCAAGCAATCCTATGTACACACGAGTGTTTCACAAAGATATGGGCAGGTTAGACGTGGGCCTAATCGATATCCTTATAATGATTGCCGGAGGAGCTCGCATACGAAATAAGGAGGGCGCTTGACGTCGGAGGTGTCCGGGGGTGGGTGCAGGGGGGAGATATGAGACGATTTAGATTTTTTCCCTCTTCTATTCTTTCGTTTTTTGGGGGAGCCCCCTCGAAAAGGGTGAGGAATTTAAGACGGCGTGCGATCGATTTTTCGCGTATGCATTGGTATTCTCGTAATGTCTTACTCAAGATTAGAGTTATGTTTTTATGAGAGGTGAACGTATCAGGAAGTTGAGACGCGCTGGAGGCCTCGCGGAGCTTACTGTGTACGACTCCTTATAAGGCTTAGTTGTAAATATTATTCTCATACATATATTTTTAATGTATATACTGACAAGTTTATCTTGTTATAATGTTTTAATACGTTAAAGTATTTTAAAAAAATTCGATACACATTTTCGTATTTAAAAAGACACTTACAATTCTTAACCCGTATTATTTAACCTTCGTTTACAAGAGCGAGTTGATTTCTTAACATTGCACCGCGTACTTTAGATACTGATAACAGTTAAATAAAGACACTTGCTAATTCGGCATGGTCTTATGTATTATTCCCATCACTAAAATATTGCATTTATATAAGTATTCTAAAATGAATAAAAATTAATAACTACTAGCCATCTTTTTCTCCTGTGCATTAGTGACACCCCTATTTGGGTATAGGCCTCTTCTAGTTGAGTCTACTTTCGTTTATCAATAACTATCGTCATTCACTCCTGGCCTGCCGCAGATTTGATGTCATTGCTCCATATGTTTCATATAAGCATCGATGGAGAAAAAACAAATAATGATATATAATTAATCACATGATCATCATCCAATTATGAATTGTACTAAATATTCCAATAGATCAATTCCTGTTAGGTGGATACTAAGTAGCAAGAGTAGGTATACAACAAATATCGTATAAAAACGAAGGTAACGTAAAATTGAAAGCGAAAATAATTAAAAAACGGCCTATTATCCAGCGGATGTTTGTAGGCGTCTTTATGATGTCGGCCGCATAATTTGGAGGTAAAAAAGTGAAACAATATTTTCGTTCATTAATAGATCACCGGTCCGCGGGCACAAAAGGCGAGGCGCGAGCCCGTCAAAGGGGCTAAAAGCCTCCAAGTCCACAAAAAAGTCTCAATTAAAACCCCACGGAAGCTTTTAGAAGGTAATCCTTCAAATTGTTTCCAACGCCCCGTCATTAGCACGGAAAGTGTTAAAAAATAAACTTTTTAATCTTTATTACACGACGACTGCGCTAAACGGGTTAAATTATTATAGGACAAGCGCTATCTCATTTTTTATTCTTTAACCCTTTACTGATGTAATTTATTGGTGTCTGGGGAGTTTCACTTTGATATTTAGTCTATAATTAATGTTCAACCGCTGTCTGCAGAATTTGGATAATGTTACCAGATTTATTCCTATTTCTCAGCGCTTAATTAATTGACTAAGCCGTTTTTGACGATGTCACGATTGAAATTAAAAACATATATGTGTTTAATTATTATTTGTTTATATAATAATTTAGTACACCGGAAAAACGTCAGTGTAATTTAATATATTCATAAGAAATTTTCTATACCCATAACTATTTCGTTTTTAATATTAATTAATTTAATACGAATCCAGCCTAACTAAAAATGTAATTTGTATCAGCGCTCGGTGCTGATACTAAATGCGGTTACAGCATTCCAAACAGAATAACAAACCGCAACAACGATAAATTGCCTCCTAATTCAGTATCCCAATTTGTATCGCAAATACAAAAACCGGATAAGTAATCTGAAGCGAGCAAACTTCACTAATTACACGAATAAATCCAAACAATACCCCGCAAACTTCGGCCTGTTACAGAGCGCTTGAATTAAAAAGAAAAAAACGTTAACAGACGGAGAGAGAGAGAGAGAAAAAAAAACATTTCCTTGACAAGTTTTATTCACCATAAACATTGTTACGGAAACGTTCGCCTCTCGGTGCAATGAAGAAGTTTTACGTCATTAAATTCATTAATTAATTCAAATGAAACCGCGAGAAAAACATTTGCATTTATTCCCCCCCACTTTCTTTTGTCTCGCCAAACGAAGGAAATCCAAGTCACTCAAGATTTTTCCTCGTAAAAAATGTTTTAAATGGAAATTAAGCGCTTAATAAACCAGCCGGTGTTGGCCGGAATTAATTAATACTTTGCCTTGTCTTGCAAGTTTTTGTCCCCTACATTAGATATCATTGCCAACACTCCGAGGGTCGAGGGAGTGGCTGCACTTTATAATGGCGTAATAATTAAGACAAAGTCTCCTGTTTCGGCGATAACACTCCTAATTATTCATTTCACTTCGTTTACACCGAGATTTTATTGGAATGACAAGTTGTAATTGTGTAATCACCGCTTTCGTCGTTTCAACGTTGATTATTCGTAATTTCTACGCTCTCCGTTTTTATCTTTAGGAAATTCCTTTGCATTTTCATGTTTTCATATCTAACTCGTGTAAGGCGATCTTTGTTTGTTCTTCAAATTACTCAGGTACAACGCGCGCACTAACTTCAAAAACGACACGAAATCGGTTTATTTAACGCTCATACAAGAAGTTCCGTAGTTACTGAAGGTTGTTTGTGTTTTAATTAGCACTAATACGTGGGTTCTTAAACGTGGAATGTCGTAGTTCGGATTAGAGCGTTGCTGGCCGTTAAAGTAATTTTTCTTTTAAAGCATAGTTTACAGCGCTTCATTGTTTTACGGCGACCATTTCTCTACATTGAAACGTAAGGCGGCTTCGTGCGCGTCGAACGCGATAAAAAATTGCCAATTAGCAAAAGCGGATTGATTCAGATTAAAGTGTGCGTCTTGACAAACATTATATTAGCGCCTACGCGCCGAGGCGCGAGCTTGCATCACGAGTCGAGAGAACAAGCGTGAAAGAATTAAAAAATTCCGCACACAAAATTATCTCCGCATAAACGCCATGTACGAGGCTCGATCTGATAATGTGGCCCATTAATTTGAACAAAGTTCGCGTCGACACACCGTCGTTCGCCTTATAAAGGTGAGGCGACAAAATTTATAAGTTCGATTACTTTAATCTCGGTTAACTTATGCGAGTACAATTTCAAAGCTGACAAAAGAAATGCAAGCAATAAATCTCGCGTCTCTTATCTGTTAAATATACCTGTATTGTTTGTAAGGGGGTGTCGTTGTGCAATCTAAAACTTACATGAGGTAATTAATTTAATGAAGCGTCATTCGAAGCACGCGAAGTTTTTTGATCGCGTGTGACCGGCGCGCCGCTTCCATCGTCCGACCCGACTTTCGGACGTACAAATTTGTGGAAGCCGTTCACATGATATTAGCTAACTAAAACAACCTTACGTACCCTATACTGCCCATCCATACCTCTATACCTAAAACGATTACAACTTCATACACTTTTTACATTCACCCATGAGATCCACAGTTGCGATACCCAATACTGCTCGTCCATACGTCTATACCTTACCTAATGGATAAAAAATTTTCATCCGCTCTTTTTACATTCAGAACATCTGCCAGAAGAACTACAATTGCGTCACAACAAGTAATAGCAAAGAATCATAACACGACATAAAAGAGCATCGATGACTCAAGTTCGTTTACCTTGCGGCCGCATCATATCTCCAGGGATGCCATATTTCGCTCAATTCAGCATAGATCGGCTTAAAATCAGTTCTTAATCAGTTTAGCGCTAATGAGGGCGATATGAATTGCGCTCTTAATCCCCGGCTGGGAGGCGGTGTAATAAATAAAGGTATAAAAGCACGCCATATTTCTCGATTAAGTGCGAAAGTGAGTGCGTTCGACGGTCGCGAGCTCGCGCGGAGGCAGACGCGTCATTGCGGCCGCGGATTGGCCACGCGAATCAGATGCGCTCCGTCCGCGCAATTATAATCAACAGCGTCACACCACTCGTAATTCTAAAGTAATCAAAGCTTTATACATATATTCGGTAAATATATCAGCATGTAGAAGGCTCATGTTGGCGTCGTGAAATTGTAAAGTGTCTATTTATGGTAGACACGCCGCATTTGCACTGATGACGGCGTCATTGTCGCGTAAGCCGGATTTACATTACCGGCGCGAAACTTATTATCGGTATCGCAAACTAATGGTGAACCGAATAATATTGAGCAGGTTTTACAACTCGGGTCAAGTACGGGTCACACAAAAACGTTACTGAGAATCAAACACGATATTTATTAAACGACTATATATATATAGATATTATTTATTGCTAAGTAAATTCCGATTAAAATGTAGTCCATAGCTATCTATTGTTGACACTGTATCTCCATAATCCATAGAAAGCTTCTTACCATAAATAATGCGTGTAGTCTGCTAACTATAATAGCGTTTGTGCGTAGGCGCTCGGATCGACAGGCCTATCCTGATTGTAAATCAGGGCTGGAAAACTATTACCAGTATTGCCGTCTGACTGATGTTTGGACACGGCCGGGCTGTGTTCGAATAAACACCTCTGATTCATGCATTGTATTCGTTTCGTAATGTTTTCTCTAATGGCATTTAGTTCGCGCTATCACTTTACAGATATCGGCGCGCCGTCGATGCAAAACTGTCACAAGTGTGTACACCGAATTGTGTCTTATCCATTACACAATATAGGTTATAATACTTTTTAAACCGTTTTCAACGAAATGTATAAAGCTCAAAAAAAAAATTTTTTTTAGTAAATTATTGCATTATTAAATTAAAACCCTTCGTTTTTCAATGTCTTGATTATTACCATATCTAGCGTCTAATACCAAAATACAAATTATTATTTAAAACTTTACAGTACCTACTTACAATATTATTTGCAATAAAAATACGAAAACACAAAAGAAATTTCTACATTGTAACCGAACACTAACAGCCCTGCAAAAAAAAAAACCTCTAAAATATCTATATTTATTGATAAGAATTCCTAGCAGCGCGTTTTATCAGAACGCCATCTGCGGTAAGAACGAGTTCTTTAAAGAATTATAAGATTCCCGTCCCTTTTATGGGAGATAAATGAATAAACAAGAGTGGAGTAGGCGTACTAATAGAGAAATTACTTGGGCATAAAATAAACATACGCAGAGGTGTATATAGGTACAGTTGTTGTAAATTGATAGTGCGGCCGCCACGTGCGAACATGTCCGCCGTGTTGATTGTAATTTGTAGTGCGCGAGCGCGTGTTCGGACGACGCGGGATATTCTCCGACGCGATATTATTATTTTATTCAACCCAGAAGGCCGTAAGGCATGTTCTTTAATCTATGTACGATCTTAGATCCACTGAGAACTTTATTACGCCTACTGGTTCCGGCATTCCTATTATACGATTTTTTTATTAAGAACAGAAGAGACGATCTGAAAGCGATTAACGAAAATCTTATCGATTTTGAGACATTAGCTTTTAAATATACTTAAATTGATAGTTTTATTACTAAAAGTCAATACCTATTATCAAATAAGATTACATAGGTAATGTATTTTCATTAGAATCGGTATTTTATTAACTGATCATATTCCGATTGCGGTTAAATATCGTCAGTGTTGTAAGGATAGCAGAACAGTGCATGACAATGTCTCCTTGGTAGAGGATCGAGTATTTTACAACGGGCCTGAGGCTTGTTGCGCCGGGATTAGTGTGTCACCTCTGAATAACTAACAGCGAATATTTAAACTGTTATATAAAATAAGCATACATAACGTAAAGGATCTTCCCTTTAAGGTTAAGTCATATTGTACTAGAAAGTACGAGAAAGTACTTTGTTAAACTGTATTTTATAAATAAACAACACGGCAATAAGAAGTTTTTTTTTTTTCAAAAATATACAAAAGTCCTTGACATTTCAATTGATTATATACATATGTAGTTCATGAAAAACATTTGCGTGTAATTTTGTTTTAATTATTGGTGCATGTAATTTATATCCAAGTCACTTTCGAAACGAGTGCAGATTTATCCATCTCGACAAGAGCGAGCCGAGAGTAATGCCGCAAATTATTGCACTGCTTAATTTAAACACGCGAACCAAATTAATGAACGATAAATTTTACTTATGCTCGATGGAAAAGCTTTATTTGGCGATAGTGAAAGATTTAGAAATGTTAAGTTACTCGTCGGTATATAGTGAAGAAACTGATGAACCTGGCTAAAGCACGTGAGGTCTGTAAAGAAGACACACAGTACTAAAACCATTAAGTAATATATCAGAGCAATGATAATTAAATAAATACATAATCATGTTAATAAATAATTAATTATATTAATTGTTAATTAAATAATATAATTAATTACATAATTGTATGGATACGTTGATAATTAAATACATCATTATATTAATACAATGATGTTAAATTACATATATTGATAAACAAAATATGTAGATACAAGTAGTCAAGATATCGTCGAACTACGATTTGAGTAAAGATTGTCGATGATTGCGAAGAAGTGACATTTAAACGATAAATTTCCGTTAAATATTTTTCTCAACGCGCCTCGCTCGACAACTCAATCCGAACGCCTTTACGACCAAGTTACAAATCAACTAAGTAAACATGGCCAATGGCCTTAACTAAGAACAAATCGCCTCCATATATCACAGTGTAACTTGTGCTTTGCCTTTTATGATAATTTAACGGTTAAAATGGTTTATGCACTGTCCGTCTTCGACACAAATCGGTCATATCTATCTCAAGTCTAATTAAAAACTTTTTGCTGTTGTGAAAAAGAAATAAACATTAATTAAATCTCATAACTGTTATAATTTCCTATAATAGTTATTATAATATAATACGTTCATTATCTTTTTTATAGCGTGGTATTATTTGTTGAGACTGTACGCTCTGTAATCATAATGGTCCATGTCAATCGAACTAGTTTAATATTAATGGACATTTTCGAGAAATTTATCTTAATAATAATAATACGAATAAAATTGTATCAATTAAACGTATTAAATTTAATGCTTACTATCGAATAAAATACGAACATTATTTCTAAGGCTGTCCATCTGCTAAGAAAATAAACGGCTACTATCTAATATCACATAATAAGTGTAGCGTTTACGAACAGTTTACGCATAATGACAAGATGCGATTGATTTAAAGTTGTAAATGAGCTTACAACTACGTTGTAAACACCTAAGTGTTCTTTATAACGTAATGCTGTAACTCTTTACTTCAGCATTAACTATTACTAGTTAACAAGAGAGTAATAAGATATATAAGTTATAGAACAGTATCAACAATGTTCTTGTATTAAGCGATCGTAATCCGATGCGGTAGTATATTGCAACCTGTTCGTGAGATTACTCACTTTGAGGTGGTCTCAGTTTTCTGATGGGTTACTTCCATTATCTAAAGCTTTACTAAATTTTGCAGTATACTTTAACTAAGCAATTCTGGCTTATTTGAATACGAAACCATCATTGAAATTTGTCGTAGGTTCTTCAACTGGGCTTAAAATATCAACATTGTAGGTAATCATTACGCGACAACATAACATTCTATTTCGTTCTATTTAGTTAGTAGATTGTCAGCAGTTTGAAATAGTGTTTTTGCTAAATCTTAAAATAATAAAGATTTTACTGATCACATAACCAGCTATAATTTTATTATTGACTGTTCAAATATAGCTTCCGCGTAGAAGTTGAACAAAAACGGGCAAAACATTAACCTTGTGGAACCCATAATTAATATTTTTATAGAATTCGTTTATATCACGCTTATCCTGAATGTTTTTTTTATACGATTTGGTACATGATTAAATTTGTAATATTTATTTTCCATTAGTAACATATTATCTAATTTTACAGATAAATTATATACCTCAATGAAGTGTTAGTTTGACTCTCATCCACATCCCGTACGATCACGGTTATTGCTGGCTGACTTTGGCAATCGCATTATACGATGATCATGGATTGAGGCCAATCGTTAGTACAAATGCCAACTATGTGGAAATAAACTGAAGATTTAACTGAATGAATTGCCTCGTTAAAATTTTTACCGTTCTTATAAATACGTTTTCAGCTGTCAATAACATTTATAGCTCTTTGCACATATGAAGATGAAATGTCCTAATTTTAACTTTGACGAAACTTTCAGAAATGGTCACTACCAAGCATCATCATAGTATCCACATAAATTCGATGAATATAAATAAAAGCTTAAACAAATGATGACCGCTAACAGTCACCACAGCGGTCGTATAAACTCAAGGAATGTAAAAATATCCGATAGAAACACAAAACATCTTCATCATATTTCAGAAAAGATGAATAGACGTAATAAAGTTGGTAGCCGAGACATTAATATGCGTTTCACTCTGAACGAGTAGCGAGAAGCTAAATGTAAAAATGTTATATTTTATTATAATGATTTGTATAGTTTTGTTATTAAAAGAGTATTTTTGAAATATTTAACAATGAATGGACTAACGGAATTCCAAATTGATTAGTAGATAATATCAGTAAAGCAAAGATACTTTAAAATATGCGAGATTGGATGTATAACACAATGGATGGAAATGATCTCTACGAAAAAACTCAAACATTACTTACGACGAACTAACAACAACAGCATTTATTTGGTCACAATACATTATATTTTCGAACACCCTCTATAGACATACATATGTAGAGAGTAATGACTGTAGAAGGAGCACAATATGTGTAAAGATATAAATATCTGGCACTCAGTGCTCTCTGTTCACCCTGTAAAGGACCTAGCATGATTTGAAATAATAATATACGGAAAATTTCCAAGACCGTTCTTTTACTGGTAGGTAGTGGAACAAGCGTCCCATTCCATGGATAATAGTGGCACGACGCCTCCATACGAATTAATTAACACGCGCGTGATGCTTTACAAGAATATGTCCTCGATATGCAAAATAAACCGTCAGATGAGATACAACGAAATTTTAAAGACAAAATGTTATTATATTACTGTATATAGAATTGTCCTCTATAACGAAAACTGAGAGAGTTAAAAGCGTAAGAAAAGTACGGCAAGTGTATAAGATAGAAGTATTTGGCACTCAATGCTGGGTATCTGTATAGCCCGTAAGAGACCTGGAGTAATGATGACACGACATTACGTGTTAGATAATGTAATTATAAAACGAAAGATAAACCAAACTTACATTTGGTACCTATCAATGGTGCCTAAAATAAGCTCAACATTGGTTTCGTTAGGACATGATAATAAAGTATGAATGAAGCACAGGTACACATATCCGATGGACTTCGAAAAATAATGCTGTAATACAAAATTTTTAAGTAAGGAGATGAATGAAACAGATTTACAGTTACATGAATGCGTGTAAACTCATTCGGCGCACATAACATTTTACAGTGCTGTTTTACGGCCGTCCTAAAATGACATCATTTTGGAATCAAATAATTTCGCGCACACACTATATTGTTCGCCACACCAGCGACCGAAGCGACCACAGAACAATAGCCCTTAAGCACAAAGGCTGAGTGTTTAAAATTGAATACAATTGAAACAACACTTGATGCACCTATCTTCCGATGTCGTACACCCATAAACCGAAAACAAAATTATCCGATTGAAAATCGAACCTGATCCTTGGTAACTGTGCCACGCTTTCTTTAGTGTTCCAAGGCATTGTTCGTGAAAAAAGCTTTACAGTTTCATTTATTTATTTTTATATTAAAATCTATAGACGCACGTTGGTTCTTATTTGTTGTTTACGGTTTTTATAAGCTTAGATCTGTTGTTCACATTGCTCTATTGTGGAGTCGTATTGACAATTTTAAGTGACAGTACAAGCGTTGTGTAGGTATCACAGTCGGAGTTCACAACAGCTATTTCGTGCCTGTTGTAAAAGCCACTATTTCTCATGAATGGACCGAGGTGACCGGCTGCGCATGTGTGCACAACACTACCCGTATACGGACTACGTCGTGCGTGTGTGCGTCGGTTTTTTGTGAATGGCCAGCGATATCCGGTCCTATACAGTGTACAATATCGACCGGACTACAGGTTTTCTTATCATCTCTCGGACTCTGTCTAAACATAAGATATAAAAATGGTGTTTTATTACATTTTACAACTCTCTCGATTCATGAATATCGATGAGACGTATCGAATAATAGGGCTTTTGGGGACGAAAAATCGAGATGTACTCGCGTAGGTGTCAATGAGTGGCGTCCATTCCTGCGCCACCAATTTAAGGACGGAGAATTTAAAATTTTAACATAACAAAAAAAATATATTGCTCGGTGACTCGGAATTCGTTTATTGCGGGTAGACGCATCCTGATTCGGTTTGAGCTCGTCATATTACGTATCAGTGACAACAAGTTTAACAACGGAATTTTTGTACAAAAGTCGATTTAAGCTGCCGATTTAACTTTTGATCGACACACACTCCACTTCAAATAATGTATTCGAGAGGCGTTGTTGGCACGCCGCAAAAACCCAATAACCGAATGTTTGGAAACGTATCGAGATGCTTTCACTGCCATTAAGTGAATTGATACAAAGATTATAACACAAGTTGCTATCTGGTTTTGTGATAAAATACTTCAGATGACTCACGTAGGAGTTAATAATGATGTAGTCAATGACATTAAATTTCAAAGTATTTAGAAGATTATGTAATTGCTTTAACAGTGTATTATTTTCCATGTACTGAATGGATGAATTCATATTTTTTAAATAATAACATATTCCAAATTTTAAATTTTGTTCTTCTTTTTGAGCATAAGTTGTGTATTGGTTTGCTTGATACACAGTGCTCTCTTAAATATAGAATAATATTAAACCATAAAAGCTAAGCGCCAAAAAAACTCTGGTCGCGCGAACGATATAAAAACGTAAGAGCTCAATATAAAACTTACATCCGCGAATAAATTTTAGTTTTTATTGCTCCATTTTCAAATGCACAATCGACCTTCGGAAATATTAGCGATTAAGTTTATTAAAAGCTATGACAATGTGCTATATATATAATATAAATATAAATATTCAACATAATATTCTTATAAAATCTTAATATGTACATTCTTTATCATTTATCTCTTAAGTTTTATTTTTTTTATTAACCTGTCCAATAGGCAGACGGGCTAACTGACAGTAACTGGTCACCAACCCTATGAAAGTTTGCAATACCAGAGGAGTTGTCTATGGGGTGCCAACATTGAAGGAGAGCTCTGTTCGTGACTTTCTATCAGAACTCCCTATCATGACGCTTTGGATATACCTCAGAACTTCTGTAGTGTACTTCCCGCAATTTCCAAATTTTACTATGAAAACTTCCAAATGGTTGTAACTTTTGTATCTTTACTAGGAATTCCTTTAGAGCGCCTCTTTCCTACCTCTCCTTTCATTTTCGAGGAAAGTTTCCCTAACTCTTTTATATCAACACTATGTAAATATGAAAATCATGACCGTAACATTTTAAAGAAATTGAATGAAAGTAGTTGTCACGTACATTTTTGTTTTCGCTCGCGATTTACAAAATACTTGGCCCACAGCAAACTTATTTATAAAGAGCATTCACGGAGCAACGATAGATTTTATTGGAGAGCTCCGTAACTATGTATTTTTGTAGAATGTTCTAGAACCATAGAGACAATCAACATCATTTTATTGTTAGCTTAAAGTTTACCGAGTACATCATTCAATAGCGCAGATCACTTTTGGAAACAAGATCATTACAGAGATACAGCGATACAAATGCAATAAAAAAAAGAAAAAAAAGCCCCTCGCTCAGAAAATGCCCTCCTACTTAAATAATAAATTTAATGTTAGCACCAAGAACAGACAGAAAATCGAAACAAAAAGCAGCCACCCTTACCAAACGAAGACGGAGTTAGAGCACAAAACAGGGTCTTGCCTTATCAAAATTTAAATTTGGAAAAAAGCGGGGGCTTCGTCTCATTTCAATAACCGTTATTCGGTGCCGTCCCCCCTCCCGCGCGGCCCGCGCTGCCCCGTGTCGCTGGTGCTGCGGGTGATTGATGGCGGTACAGAAACAATGGCCACTCGCTCCCAAACCAAACCGAACCAAAACGCGAATCCTAATAAACGCTTTATTTTATTTGTACCAGACTCGATAATAAATATCGACATCGCCTTAGATTCGGGATTATCGCGACCGGTCCCTGCGCCCGTCTCCCGTTTCGAAATTATTCCCGTGCTCGACGATTTCGTTAGTTCTTGTCGTCGAATGTTTTTTACTGTATTAAAGTGGTAATTGTACCTACATGCATTCTTTTCGATATTTCCACAACGCACCTCTGAGACTGAATGTCAACCTCCGCAGAATAAAGCAGTCAATATTGAATTAAGCAGTCAATTAATAGTGTTCCGACTTCCGACTCCTTATACCTAACCTACAGTTACAAGTAAGCACCAAATTATTTCAAAAAATATCCTTTGTATTTACTAGTCAAAGTTAAACAATGCTGTTAAAATTACTCTTCAAGGATACTAATGCGAATTCTCAAATCTACTGTTAAACAGCTGACTGCTGTATTTTATTTTGAAAAATTTCTGCTTACCTAAAAACTGAAATTCTGAAGAAAATTCTGACCTGAAGATCTGTGATGTTATTTGTATTGTTATAAATATAACATAGGATATAAACTTATTTCAAAGGATCCCCACCGCGTCCCATACTAAGCTTTCTATGTAGAAGGTGGATACCTTCTACATGCAGTCTCAACCCATTGCAGGTCCGCGTCTCACAGTACACAGGCTGATAATGATGTTGATAAACATATCGTAACAGCACATCCATTTCCCACTTAAACAACCGTGTCGCTCATAGACTAATATGTTTGCTTCTTCATAACCGCCACACAATTAGTATCTACAATTTTCACCAGTAAAACCGTTCGCACAGCGATACCTAGTCAAGGTCTAATGACCAAATTACACACCCATTAACAAATGCATATAAACATTTTACATCTAACAATTTGCGACCAGTAACAAGGCACCAGTTATTATTCATCTATAAATCGTTAACCGCATACATTACAGTTGATTGATGGTTGCACATATACCTTTTAACATCTTCTGTCATTAAATCCTTGCAACCGCTCATACGTTCTTAGGATGTGTCATCAACATGCGGGGGCCATGTAAGAGTTGCTTACAAGTTACAATTACATACATTTCCCCCTCAATTGCTATTAAGGCTGGTGTAAAAAAACACTGCCCGTCAACTCGTACATGTAATTTTAAGTAGCACTTGCGGCGATTATTCAAGCTTGTCGTTATTATGCTGTGGGACGTTAACAGCTTATGCCGCTGCGAAGGGACATAAGTATAAAAACAATGGGAAATATGGTTAACCTGTTGAAAAAATTATTTAAATCTTATTAGATATCACAAGACAGAAAAGTGTAGTACATATCACGCCTGCATTTCTCCGAAAAGTTAGGCAAAAAAGTGTAGGACACTTCCACGTTTCACTAGTTAC
>DWME01000287.1:0-37574 GCA_018244795.1 Parelbella ahira ahira | reverse complement strand
TCAAACGCGTTTGAAGCTTTCGTTTTTGCATTAATGGAACTATGAACCTGGACCCTCTAACGTTTAGCTTATCGCAAATTAGTTGTCTCGTTGCAAATCTGAACAAGAAGAACTTCAAGCAGACAAGCCAAGAGTTGTTGCAGGTAAGATTATTGATTTTCTTTGTTTGGCCGCCATGTTGTGAACCGTCCGCGAGTTCGCCACGAGATGGTTTGTTAGAACTGCTAGGCCTTTGTGGTCATAGTTTGCTTCATTATGTACTTATACAATAAATAACCACGTTTTGTGCAATCAGTTGTCAGCTTCAAAGTTTCATTTGTATGATTAGCGCCCTTGAACTTATGGGGTGACGCAGTTGATGTATTTTGGGGATGATGGCCCTCAATACAGTTAAAGCTTTTCGTGGCTTTATTTATTATCTATATTATTTGATAGCCGCATAGCCGTTTATAATAATTATCAACAACGGTAGTAACAACGGTAAGTCTAGATATTTTTGCGTTATTTCTCCTTTTGTTGTAAAACCGTTTTCTTTATACGTAATATTAATGTTATATATTTAACAGTGCGTATAAGAAACACCATTTGGCTGCCGCAGTATGTATTTTATTTTTTACTCATAAATTAAAACCACATGCCAGTTAAATTTTTAAATCCGAATACAATACTGCTATCTCACTCTTTCGTTACGTGTACTGACTTCGTTATCTATCTTTGTCTCACACGGAGGAGCAGCGCTACAGTATGCCGGTAGGCCTACTAAGCTTGCATGTATTAATATATTATTATGTATGTTCTTATTATTTCAAAGTGTAGCTAAGACCTAAATGCCCGTTTTATGCCCGTTGAAAAAAGCAATTGTATGTAATAATTTGAGTCTTAGCTTGACACACATTAGTGGTGTTTGATTGTCTACCAGCGAAACTTTAAACTACCGTCAAAATAAAAAAAAAACTGAAATTAAAACTATGCTCCGTGTGATATATTATCAATTTGAACATAATGGTACAAAAACTTCATGACATGTAGCTATTTTTGTTTTAAAATATTGACACAATTTATACTTATCTAATGTATTTGTGAACTAAGTATCATCACAAATGACAGCAGAGTTGTAACAAGTAATCAAAAGTCACCATGGTCATTAGGTTATACCATAACATATGCTAAAAGTAAATCCTGATTAATCTGAGGTATAACTAAATAATACTTTATTATTTTATTAAAATATTGAAGTATTTGTCCCTCACTGATGATGTTTGCCTTTATTTACCAAATTAATTAAAAAATGTGGTTAATACACCCGATCCAGTTGCATGAGTACTTTTAGTTAAAGTTCCAATTGTTATGTTGTAATGTGTGTACTGTAAACCTCTTTCTCTCTCAAATAAGTAATAGTATCATTTGCAATTTAATTATATTATGTTCTTGTATGGCTACTCACTGTCTCCACTGTTTCAAGTTACTTATATGTAGTCACATGAATGCCCTCCACCCCAGTTGATAGTTATTTTCATGTCTATTCAAGTTATTTTAGAATAATTAATTCAAATTTAACTTAATATGAGAGCTTAATTTATTTATTAAAATTCACGTTATAATTTTTTAACAGGGCTCGAAATGATCAAGATAATTTTTTTTTTTTGTTAAGTATCACAATAATTATTGGATAATTATTATCATACACAGTGTCTTTAGTCTTCAGCATTTACATATACATACAATTTTTTCTCTGTGTTAACTAGTGATTGACTGTCTTGTGGGCTGAGTGGTTGCAAGCGCGACTGCCGATCGGGAGGTCCTGAGTTCTAATTCCGGGTAGGGTACTATTGGATTTTTCTAATTTCGAATTCTAGTAGTGACCTGTAGTCTGGATCTATGCCCAGTGTATGGCAGTAGGCTTACCACCTCTTCTATGGGACGTAAATGTAACACATGAAGCATGGGTATGTACAACAATCCTCTGCCTACTCCTTCAGAGATTATAGGCATAATTTTACATTTTTTGTTTTTAACTTAAGTTTTCCACACAACATTATATAATGACAATATTAAACATGTTTTGTGAGTGTAGTTCTTAAAGCTATTTCTTGGAATTATTTATAAAACAGTAGCGATGCTTAGATTTACTTTCGTAATTTTATAAAAAAAAAAACAAAATTACAGGTCTAGTACACCCTCACATACATTTCATCAATCATATTTGGCAAGTCTAATTTTAAAAACCTCTCACCACCTATTCCATGGGACTTAAACATACCAACCATGAACCATAGTGAGCCATAGAAGTGTACTACACTCCTCTGCAAGTTACGTCTAATTTTAAAAATCTCTCGTCCAATTAGATTTTAATGCAACTTTCCTATATAAAAAAACAAGAGTGTACCACACTCCTCTGCTTACTCTTTTCGGGATTACAAGTGTGCAGTTACAGTTTTGTTTTACTTACATAGCTAATCATTCATGTTAATTGTATTTTCAAATGATACTTTAATCAGCACCTATTAACGGATGTTTGTTGAACTCTGATGATAAATTCCAACATTATTGATAACCGTATGATTAAGTTAATTCCAAGAAGCCATGCTTTGTATATGTGTTCGTTATCATTAATTAAAATAAAACCATTGGCAATTTATAATAAATGGATGTTATAATATGTAATTGCATTTCGTTTATTCTCTAAATATTATTTCATATTATTTTTTTAAAATAAAGAAGACTCAAATAATAGTGTATAAAATGAATAGAAACATGTGGAAAGATTTAAATGATACTAGATAAACAATTATCCATGTTACTGCTAGGCTCGTTTACTTTACTTTCACAGTATAATGTCATATGGTATATTACTGTGGAGTAATACTGCAAGTATCGACGCCGTTTTTATTATACAAGAGAGCAATGAGAGCTATTTACGATCTTCGATGTCGTGAGTCCCTATGAGAACTTTTTAAAACAATTACAATTTTGACTGTGCCTAGTCAGTATATTTATGAAATTATTACGTATACAAGAAAAAACTATTTAACTTTCATAAAGAATAACAGTAGAGGGAATTATAATACTAGAAATAAAGATAAATTGGCCATACCGCGTTTTCACTTAAGTAAGGTGTCTCATTCTTTTATGGGGGAACGGTATTCGCTTCTACAATAAAATACCTAAAGACATTCTTAATCTTTCACATAATAAGTTTAAATCCATTATAAAAACTAATCTTTTTAAAAAGGCTTATTACAAGGTAAATGATTACTTAAATGATATATATGCTTGGTGTGACGTAACTCCAGCTCCACAATAAATAACTCATAGTATAATATCCTAATGTACTATGTATGTACTTATTTTAAAAGATGCTCAATCACCCCTATGGAGTTTCTTTCACAGCTTCTTCTCCATAGCGAGGTATCTTCCAAAGCGGTGGTAGTTTCATTTTGACGTGCAAAAAGTGTTTTATTGAACTAATTTTGAATAAATGACTTTTGAATTTGAATTTTGAATTTGAATTGGATTTGAGGGATAGATAAACATTTTTGCTAAACTGCATGCCAATGTGCCCAAGCCCCCTATAAGTAGTAGCATAGGCAACACAAGAAGCTGTGCTGTGTGTTCCCATCCTATATGCCCATAGTGGCTACCTATGTTCAACAATGGCCTTAAACAGACAATTGATGGTGGTGATGATGCTAAGATTTTGTAGATCAATCAATCAATCAATGTTGTAAATAAATAAATAAATAAATAAATTAGCATTATTAATTACTATTTAAGTTGGTATTTGTAAAACTATCATTTAAATAATATAAATTCCATAGTTACATTGGTCAAGTGGTAAAATCATCACTGCTGATCAGGAGATCCTGGGTTCCATTGACATGTTGGTTACTATTCAGTCTTTCTAACTGGGAATTCCTATGAGTGACTTGGAGTCTGAATTTGTGTGTGGTATATGGCATTAAGTTCACTCCCTATTCAATAGTGGGATATTAATGTAACTTGTGGTATATGTTAGTGTGCACTCTGCTTATCTCTTTGGAGATTATAGACGTGTTGCTACATTGTTACATGTTAAATACATACCAATTAAATCAAGGAATTTGAATCAAACTATAGTTTAGCAAATTTTTGTTGCTGATTTTGTGATATACCATTAACTAACATTATACGACACCTGTAATCCCTGAATAGGTAGGCAGAGAAGTGTGGTACACTTCCACTTTATGCCAGTTATGTCTTACTGAAATGGGTGGTTCACTGGATGTGTGTCTATGCATGCACTGGGCACAAATGTAGTTTCTGAGCCACTACTAGAAATTTCATGTTAGAGAAACATAATAGTACCTGGTTCAGAGTTTAAACTAAGGACTTCTCGATCTATTGTCACACTTTCAACCACCAGCCTTTTGAGGCAGTCATAGACCATTTGTTCATCATCATCATCATCATCATTATCAGCCTACTCCCATCCACTGCTGGACATAGGCCTCTCCAAGACATTTGTTAGATCATCTTAATGCTTATGCTAAATTTTAATACTTCAAAACTGGACTAAAGTAAATATGCAATATGTAAATATAAAAAAATTGTTTTATTGCAGAAACTATGATTGGACATTGGCTTTCATCACAGAATGTAAAGAGAGGTACAACACAAATGATTTGGTATTTTAAATTGTTTTAAAGTTTTTTTTCTATTAATAGAGTGGTTTGAATTATCTATATTATTAATAGAATGGTTAGAATGGTTTTTGTATAAATATATATTTTTCAATGCCTATACTATTTATTCCATTTTTTTCAGATTAAAAACAGGATTTAGACACAATAACCATATAATAATGATGGCATCAGAGGAATCTGACTCCTTAAGCACTGTTCCCTCAGATGGACACCCTGAAGATGTTTCAGGTACACAAAATTGGGAACTTCACGAATTTGAGGTTCACAACTTTGGGGAGGATTTAAAAATATAAGCAGACAAATATTAGTAGTAGTTTATAAATGGGCTATTGTTTTCACCTACATTTGTATATATTAGACATGATTTTTGACCTGATTGTCAGTGCAATTTGCATTCACAAACTGTAGTTATTCTGATTAATATTTCCAATTCTGTACTTGATGGGTTAGAATATATGGTTGCATTATTGAATGTTGTTTTTGCATACTCTGTTTATTGCAGCAGTGATGTTTGATCATGCAGTCAGATTCGACAGTGCAGATGCATCAGATTCTACAGTGCATGCATAATGAATTTATACATATTGTTGACATTTGGTTGTAGCTAAAATAGTTGTAATGGTTAGTCGGTGCATGTAAATTTCATTAGTTCATTTCACATCAAATCTTATTCTGTTTAATAAATTTGTTATAGATAAAGACATTATTCCCAACAAGCTTGATAATTAGTGTTATTTTTCAAGCATCAGGCACCGAGGAAGCTCCATCATCCATGGTGTCCAGTGAAGCTGACTCTGAAGGCAGTGTACTATCAGAGCCCCAGCGCCATGAGCTCGATCAAACGCTGAATAACGGCGACAGTAGTATGACTGACCAGGGTCATACCTCCATAGACAAGACACTCGCCCCGATAAGTGACTGGCGTGCGATTGGCAACAATTTGGCATCTTATGTGTCTTCCAGAAGTTTGTATTATTTATTTCAGTAACACATTTATTTGGATGTCTCATGTCGACATAACGTTCACCGTAATGTGGCTGTGATGTCGATAGGTGCCTATACATTTAGTTCACAAAAGTATAATGGATTTGTTCAATACTCCAAAATCTACATCTAATTTGTGTATCTTGGACATTGGACTGCCTCGTTGGTCTAGCGGTTGCAAGCGCGAATGCCGATGGGGGGAGGTCCTGGTTCAAATCCCAGGTCGGGTACTATTGGATTTTTCTAATTTAGAATTTCTAGTAGTGACTCGGAGTCTGGATTTGTGCCTGTTGTATGGCAAGAGGCTCATCACCTATTCCATGGGGTTTAAATGTAACTGGTGGAATGTGGGAGTGTACTACGCTCCTCTGACTACCCCTTCTAGGATTTCAGGCGTGATGATACTTATTTAGGAACATTGTGTTATTAAAAAAGCTATTCAGGATTTCTTTAACATTCTATTTTAAAATAGTTTTCTATACGAAGTCATAGCAAAATATTTAAACTATTATATTATATTGGCAGATATAAATATTTTTTTTTTAAATTGGCAGAAACACACTTAACCTTCAAATGTGGTTAGGACATAATTCAAATGATTTTTAATTCCTTTCTATTTATTCTTATACTGACCATATTAGTATTATCATCATTAGCCTATCTCAATCTATCTATATTAATATTGATTTATAATAGTATGTAAAATCCTCCTTAGTCCGTTTTTAATATTTCTCTATAAATTCTATGCCAGATAGTCTGTAAATAATCACAAAACTTAAAATTGATCAAGCACACTCTTAAAATTGGCTTTTTTCTCTGACATTTGTAAATTGCTAAATGGCAATTTTCTGCTCTGGCTTCTTCATAAAATTATTAATGTGTGTTTCTTATGATATATATGGAAAATAACATTTTAGGTTCAATGCTACCCTGGGGTCCTCACAAAGGTCCCGTCGTGCAGCCCCCAGACACAGATCTTAGGCCAGGGGAATTCGTTATGAGGCTCCTCTTTACTGAATTCACTGTTCAGGCTGAGAGAAAAATGGAAGCGGTCATGGCTGAACCTCTGGTTTGTTTGATGATTTTCATTTTACTTGCTTAGATTTACTATTTTTACTTATGTGAGTGAAGTAGTAGATATATGAAGTCTCCAAAAACAAATTAAACTTTTTGGAAGAACCTACATTAGGCTTAGTTTTGCATGATACCATGCAAAAGAATCTTACTATGCTACACTACATAAACGTTTGCATACATGTGAACAAAGTCACAATTAGTAAATATTAATGACAAAAAATATGAGTAAATGAAGGTAAATAGAAAATGATCAATGGCATACCTGCTGATTCTACAAGGTTTGTAAATCTCAATCATTATAAGTCACAGTCACAATGCACCAGTTGCAATGAGGCTGCATTGAGGGACACAACACTGTTTCACGTGGGACATATACATGTTACAGGAGAAAGCCCTAAATAAGACCCTGCAACGTGGCGAGGACCCACAGCTGGACCAGATCCTGTCGGCGTTCGGGACTGTGGCGGAGCATTGTTTGCCTTCGTTGTTGCGCGCTCTGTTCGGGTGGCTGGAACGCCAGATGGCTGACTCGCCTCAGCTGAATGAACAAGCCAAGAAACCGCACCAGGACCAAAGGAACAAGAGGTAAGTGCCTAACTAGCTTACGGTATGTTACCATGAAGTTTTCATAAAAGTAAAACTTCATTGTGTAAGTTGTAGATAACTCCAGCTTTTTTTCGTATGGAAGTAACTCACTGCAAGAATATTACACCATTTGTGTTGATACGCACTTGCATGTGTATTTATGTTATATATATATCTTTTAATATTTCATACGAATAAGTCAATATTTAATATAAAGGAGTTGATATTTAACTTCACTAATAAGAAGCATTACCTATATTGACTATTCATGTCAAAAAGAAAGAGGATGACTATCATTTTTAATAAGTGTCAATGTCGGGCTAACATAAAAGCCGGTCAGGTTACGTCTTGGAGACCTTGATGCACTTAAAAAGTGTCAAATTTATAATTAATATAGAATATAAATATATATAATAACATCAGCACGAGTTTGTTGACTTACATGTATAACGTGAAATTAGCTAATATTTTGAAGTTTTCTCGGATCCTAATGACGTGGAGTTCTCCAAGAAAAGCACAGAGAGAGATGTTTCCTTCAATATCGAAACCGCATTTGGCACTCCTTGGGTGTTGCAATCGTCTATAGGCATCGGCGACCACGTAGCATCAGGTGGCTCATTTGCCTGGTTGCCAGATTAAATTTGAAAAAATCCCCTGTGTGATATGCAGTGAAATGTAGTACACTCCCAAGACCTGCCTGTGAGATTATTTGTCTCGCCATGGAAGACGGGGTGAACCGGTGAACGGGACACTGCTAGGAATTTCATGTTAAAAAACCCAGCGGTACCCTATCCAGGGATCCAACTCAGAATCCGCGATCGATACTCGCCGTGGCAGCCACTCAACTAACGAGGTAGTTAGTATAATTTAAAAAAAACCGTAACATCACGCCTGTAATCCCCGAAGGGATAGGCAAAGGAGTGTAATTCATTCCCACGGTTCACCAGTTACGTTTACGTCCCATGGAATAGGCGGTGAGCCTATTGCCATACATCGGGCATAGATCCAGACTCCGAGTCATCATCATCATCAGCCTACTCCCGTCCACTGCTGGACATAAGCCTCTCCAATGCCACGCCACAGAGCTCGATCTTCAGCTCTTCGCATCCAACCACCGCCAGCCACTTTGTGTATATCGTCACTCCACCTGGCTGGAGGACGTCCTAAGTGACTCCGAGTCCGTAGCATCACGCCTGTAATCGCCGAAGGGGCCGGCAGAGGAGTGTAGCACACTGCCACGTTTCACCAGTAACGTTTAAGTCCCATGGAATACGTGGTGACCCTATTGCCATACACCGGTGACTCCCAGACACTACTAGAAATTCTAAATTTAAAAAATCCATTAGTACCCGACCCGGATTTGAACCAGGGACCTCCCGATCGGCAGTCGCGCTTACAACCACTCGACGAACAAGGCAGTCAATTAACATTTAAATGAAAGGTAACTTTATAACCTGAACCAGAATATGTACACTTTCATATCTTCATATATGTATGTACCTATATACTGTGTGTGCGTGAGTTCTACAATTACTGTCTATAGGTCTGGCCGCGACAGACTACTGTGAGATATAAACACTGCAATTCGTTATGGCAAACGTGCTACACTACATTTCGTGCGACATTCAAACTTGCATTTCAAACTGTATATTCAAGAAACGGTTTCGAGAAAATACTTTTTTTTAAATATCACAAACCTTGATATTAAGTCTGTCGTCTAGTTAGACCGTTTTAATGGTTCATATTAACGATAACATTTTAATGTGCTTAAATTTCGATTATGTACAACTTACTTCAACATTCAAAATCAAAATTATTATAGTTTTAATAGTTTTGTTTGTGAAATAATGGAATAGATACTAATTATTATCGAGTTTCACTGCAGTTGAATATATAACTTCAACCACGCAATATGTTTAATATTGTCTTTTAGCTCAGGATGTGTCTCGTTCTAGCATTATCTACATAGTGTCGGGCAGCGGTGCGGGCGGAGAGACAGTGGAGCGCAGCTGCGAGGAGCTGCAGGCGGAGCGGCGCGACCTTGCCGTCGAGTTTCTGTTCTGTTTGGCGCTCATCGAGGTGCTGCGCCAACTGCCATTTCATCCCGGCCACGAGGACCTCGTGCAATACATTGAAAATGTTGCTTTCAAGAGGTTCAACTACAAGGAAGGGTGAGTTCACATTCATCATTTTATGGCGATTCGGTACTATCATACCTACATACACCGTGACGAATTTATAAAGTCTGTATTTCACTTCCGGTCTGTAAAAATAGAACATTCGGCACTCGGCGCCTACCCTGTGAAGGATTTGTCGTGATTACACAACATTAATTATAACAAAGTGTGTGTGAACTGTGGCTACATAATGTTGGTATAATTAAATGGTAATTTTTTCAGTCTACAATCAAATCCAAACGCAGCCAACGTGCACATTGTGGCGGATTTGTACGCAGAAGTAATCGGAGTGCTCGCACAGTCGCGGTTTGCGTCCGTGCGGAAGCGATTCACGGCCGATTTGAAGGTAACAAATATTTGATCGTCACTCACTAACAAACGTACAGCAACATAAGAGGTCGTCCGCAACTACTTTTAGCAGCGTGACCGGCGCGACGCTACAGCGCGATCATTAATTGTCAATATTTTATATAATTGTTTATCGTTTTTATTTGTATGGCTACTAGGCTTCGTTTATTTTGATTAAAAAAGATTATTTTTTCTTATTTCCTGTACAAATACAACAGAGCCGTACTTTCCATTCCAGGACTTCCCGTACACAAATACAACGGATAGTACAGTTTGAGTCTGTGTCTGTAAAGGCTATTAGATTGTCATTCTTTATTTAACTTTGTAAATATAAGGATTTAATGTTTTGATTGCCTTGTTGGTCGAGTGTTCGAACTTCGGTTACGGATCTTATTAATATGCAAACGGATGAAACAAACGTTCGCTCTGCAACGAGTCGCCGCGGATGACCTCCTTACCTTCTTTGAAATTACATATATCCAAAGACAACAATAATCACTCATCAGCAGGCTGGTCCTCTTACTGTACGCGTTTACGATAATGGACGAGTTTAATTAAACGGAACTAAAATAGTCACAACACCATTTTTCTATTTCACAGGACCTGAAAAGTAGGGAGCCTTCACCACACACTACCCAAAGTATCATCTCCCTCCTCATGGGCATGAAATTTTTCCGAGTAAAGATGGTGCCTATCGAGGAATTCGAAGCGTCTTTTCAGTTTTTGCAAGAATGCGCTCAGTATTTTCTGGAGGTCAAGGACAAGGACATACGACATGCACTGGCCGGACTGTTCGTTGAGATTCTGGTGCCAGTAGCTGCTGTAAGAATTCCCTCATTCAATAGTTAAACAAACCATTTTATGTCATTAAAATAATATTATTTTATCCTTCAACTTTAGAACTTCAATCCTTAAAATTTACCTCTCGTTTGCTATACACACGTTTATTCTGTCGGGTGAATATGTTTTTTGTGGGAAGATAATGTACATATTCGGATTGCATTGTTTTCCAGACCGTTAAAAACGAAGTAAACGTGCCGTGCTTGAAGAACTTCGTCGAAATGCTGTACAGTCACACGCTGGACGCTAGCACCAAGTCCAAGCATCGGCTCGCGTTGTTTCCGCTCGTCACTTGTCTCCTATGCGTTTCGCAGAAGCAGTTCTTCCTCGCCAACTGGCACTGTTTTCTCGCCATGTGCCTGCAGCACTTAAAGAATAGAGACCCGAAGATGTGTCGCGTGGCATTAGGTAATTAATACATCAGAGGACTTATACTGGTGAACTTGTTACTGTACTATGTGTCTACAGTACTATGTCATTTAATGTTTGTATTCATATGTAGAAATATGCATACTTATAGCCACATTAATAGAAATTGCAACGATTTTACATTCCGTTTACGATACTCGCATGTTTTGCATACAAAGGTAAACTTGTAGAGCTGGTGCATGAGTGTGCAAATATCTGAATGATGAACAGAGTGAGTGAGTGCACAGTAACACTCATGACACTGTTATATATCCACTTGGTACATGACTTTTATTTGTGACGGCTGGATACATTTAATCAAATATTAGGATATTCTAAATAAAGTAATCTAATACTTTTATTTTTAGGTTTTATTACATACATACATACATACATATCTTCACGCCAGCTCCCTTACGGGGTAGGCAGAGAGCACGGAATGCCAAATATCCCTATCCTTACATATGTGCCGTGCTTCTTCCACATGCATTAATCTCTCCATACATACACGCCGGTTTTATTATATACATGTATATGTTTTCCAGAATGTCTCAACCGTCTGCTTTGGGTGTATATGATCAGGATTAAATGTGAAAGCAATTCAGCTACCCAATCGAGGCTGCAGAGCATTGTCAACTCTCTTTTTCCTAAAGGATCTAAGGGCGTAGTGCCGAGGGACACACCTCTCAATATTTTTGTTAAAATTATCCAGTTCATCGCTCAAGAACGGCTCGATTTCGCTATGCGTGAGATAGTATTTGACTTACTGATGGTTGGAAGACCTATTAAAATAATCATGACTCCAGAGAGGATGTCGATAGGTCTACGTGCGTTTTTAGTCGTAGCCGATAGCTTGCAGCAGAAGGAAGGAGAACCGCCGATGCCGAGGACATCGGGAACGCTGCCTTCGGGCAATACATTGAGAGTTAAGAAAACTTTTCTGAACAAAATGTTGACGGATGAAACCGCCAGATCTATCGGCATGAGTGCATATTTTCCGTATGTTCGACGAGTTCTAGTAGAAATTTTACGAGCTCTAGATGCCCACTATGGACGACCGTTAATGCTAACTAACACTCAGAACGTTACAAAGGAGCAGGAGATAAATACGGGCGAAAGGAAACCTCGGATTGATTTATTCAGAACTTGCGTCGCGGCTATACCTAGGTAAATATATTTCAGTAACCGTCAGCTACGTGTATGCGTATCTAATATTTATGAAAAGTATGCGGGTAACATAGTGCTTATTTTATCCTCACGATTAATCTTCTTATACCTTTCTTTACTTACAGATTAATCCCTGAAGGTATGAGTCCCAGTGAACTGGTCGACTTGCTCTGTCGTCTCACTGTACATATGGATGAAGAACTTCGCGGTCTTTCCTTCCAGAGCCTGCAAACTCTCATAGTAGATTTCCCCGAATGGCGTCAAGACGTACTGGCCGGATTCACGCAATTCTTGGCCAAAGAAGTTCAAGTAATGAGCTTCAATATATTTTGTTTTGATTTTCAACAAAAGTAATATATTACTAATATCTAAGTAATTTTCTTTAGAGGAGGTCTTCACCCTCTCTTGAGGAGGGGTTCATGCAAACAAACAAACAAACTTTTCGTATATATACATTTTCTAAAAATAAGTGAATTTCGTGCAAATAACGTCATTATTTTCGTTAAAATATGTATCTATCCTATTTTAGCATGAAAAAAAAAGGTTTTATTATTACTATTATAGTTATATAAGTAATTTACATTAAAGGCATTATCATCAACCCGCTATTCCGCTTTTGGATACGTGTCCACGCCAAAGAAAAGTTCGAAAATTTAATTTACTTAGCCGCTCTAATATTTACTAAAGCCTTTTATCGGTGTCGGGTTGAAACTACAGCAAGTATGTAGTTATATTGTTGCCCTTAGTGAATCTTAGATTTTTACTTATTTATTATGTTAGATTTTTAGCTCCATAAAACGGTGGCTAACGGAACAGCTTCGCCTTCCTTTCCGGGATTGCTAGCTGAATGGTTTAACCTCCCGTCGCCGCTTACGTTCTTAGGTCCTTCTTTTTGTCTGTTCTTATGAAAGACAGGAGTCGTTGTTTTAAATTGTTGACGTTAGTAGATCCTGATTGTGTAGAATAACACATTAGAATTGCTGGGTCGGAAGAAAACTGCTTCTGTTCTATTTTCACTGTTGCTCCTTTATTACTGTTTCTTGTGAGGGCTTGTTTCCGAACGAATTTATACAAAAAGTGCGCTCTTATCCACTCATCTGTCCGTTCGCTCACGCCATTATATTCAAAAATTATGTCATACGATTTACTGTAGGTCGAGTGAGCGAGGTCGGGCGTTCGACCGATCCCGATCGCCCGCTCTTCCCTGTCACTCGCACACATACTGTTTTACTCATACAAATCTTAAGCATGTCACGACATGCTCAAGAGCATTACGATACGCAATAATAATGATTTTTATTAGACAAAATTCTTATAAACTATAAATGTATATCGTAAACTATGTGTAAAGTAAGTCAAATTAACAATGATTTAATAACTATATGTTGACGTCGTCCTGCATACTTATAATGAAGCTGAGTTTTAAAATATTGTTTGATTGCTGTGATTTTTTACTTATAATGTAACATCACGCTTGTAATCCCGGAAGAGTTAGGCAGACAAGTGTAGTAGGTATACTCCCACATTTCATCGTTTACGTATTACGTCTCATGGACCACACAACGGGTACAAATCCAGATAGGTAAAAATTTCTAATGGATAATCCAAGTTAGAATAATCTAGTAGTACCCGACCAGGGATTTGAATCTAGGACCTACTTATTGGCAGTATACATACATTTCTATTTGTCAGGATACCTCTCCTCAACTAGTGGAGAATGGACTTCGAATGCTGCTGCAGTTGGTGACTAGCTGGAAAAATGGGGAACCCTCAGGAAACACTCCTTCCAAACCTGAACTGCTGGTGTCTGTAGTGCACGCTACCGAGGCTCTAGGGCTGATTATGCTGTGCCAGTGTAAAGCGTATCCAAGAAGATTGGCTGTTCATATATTGAGGTAAAAACATTTACGTTGCACATTTGAATGTTATTTAAGTACTATTAAGTACATGATACCTATAGTTGTGATATTGGATTTAAAAAAAAACGTATCATCACGACTGTAATCTCCGAAAGGGTAGACAGAGGGGTGTATTACACCCCCACGTTTCACCGAGTTTAAGTCCCATGGAGTAGGTGGTGAGGTGAGCCTATTGCCATACACCGGGCACTGACCCAGACTCCGAGTCATTACTAGAAATTATAAATTAGAAAAAATAAAAAAATTGGATTTAAGGTTTGTAGAAATAAATTATTACATTTGATCAGCGACTCAGACTTAATCATTTTGAATTAAGTCTAGAGTCACTGATTAAAAGCGTTGATGATGTAGAAGTTAATTATAAAAGTGTGGTTACGCGTTTTTATACTGAAATATTTTTGGTGGTTTTGTAATTTTTTATATTTTAAAAGTAGTTTAATATTCCTGTTGAATCTACACAAATTACGATATAAATAATAATATTGCAATGGCTGAGCTCGATTAAGTTGTGTAATCGCTGTTTCTCATGATCTTCGGTAATATATGTATACCGTGAACTGTTCACACTATAAAAATAAGTTTTGCGAGTATGAGTAAAATGTGTCGGTATAAAGTAAGCGAGTTGGTTAGACAAGAGCCCGTGTACCGCAGAGAGACAAAGTGCCTGCTGGAGAAGCTGCAGCTGAGCCGCGACGAGCCGGCGCTGATCGACGCGGCCGACGCGCACGTGCCGCACTTCGCCGAGCGCTGCCTGCCGCTGCTGCCGCCCGCCGAGAAGCAGGCCGTGCTCGCCGCGGGGCAGCCCGACCTCGTGTGGCTCGCTGAGAGAAGTCACGCTGTGTGGACTGCCGGTATGTAATCACCTAATCACCTTCTGTTATTTACAATTTTATGTGGTTTTGAAAACAATGTAAAAGTTTCGTGAAGCAATATATTTAACGACTGTGAGAACCGTGCAACCACACCCTTCAAACCTATATATAAATTGTTATAGTAATAATCTTCACGGTAGAAATACGCGGCAAATTATAAATATGATTTGTCATATAATGTCATAGAAAATTCGTTTTTATTAACAGGTTTGCAACATGAAGAAACATCTTCTAAGAACAGTTGGAGTGGAAGTTCTTCCAATGGGGCGGATCCTTGGGAGGTAAGTCAAGTAAAGAAAAGATAAGTACGTTACTTGGTGCTCAAATAAACATTCTACAACAATTATTAGGGCTGTACGTATTAATAAAATATTTTCCAGCTTTTATGTTATGTATTTATATGCCTTGATATTCGTAATGGAAGTTAACTTAATAATTAAATTTTTCCCTAAGACATTTATTTTCTCTATTTAGGTGGTACTATTCGGCCTCCTGGAGCGCAGTCGCGTGCCAGCACGCTGCCCGACTACCATCCTACAGGCGTGGCCTATACTGCACGCTAGGATTCATGCCCTGTACTCCATTATCGAACCGACGTAAGTACTTTTCCTTTGGCGCTCATTTACGGCTAGAGTGTCAAAAACACATCCTTCCAGAAAACACCTCAGATAATTTGAAATCATAATTATTCTATGACTATTATATTATTAATGCCGGGATGACCGAGATTAGCTCGGTATTTTTTTTGATTTTTTTTAAAAATACGAATTAGATGCTTTGATAATGGGTTCTCAATAACACTTAGTTTTTCTCACAAAAGCAGGAACTCAAAAAAAAAGAGAAAAATAATAGAACTAGAGACATCTGGAATCGAGTCGGGGTGAATAAAAATAAATTAAATAATGTAACAAAACTATTTTGTATCTTACAAATACTAAATATTTATATAAAATATTTCAAATTAAATAGTAAATACATTTTGAAAAAAGTAATTAAAACATTGACTGCCTCGTTGGTCGAGCGGTTAAAAGTGCGAGAGCCGATTGGGAGGTCCTGGGTTCAAATCCCGGGTCGGGTGCTATTGGATTTTTCTAATTTAGAAGTTCTAGTAGTGACTCGGAGTCTGAAGCTGTATCCGGTGTATGGCAATAGGCTCACCACGTATTCTATGGGACTTAAACGTAACTGGTGATACGAGAGAGTGTACTACACTCCTCTGCCTACCTCTTTGGGGATTACAGGCGCGATTTTACGTTAGAAAACTACAGTATAAATAAGGGGGATGGTTGTCTTGTTAAACATACAAAGTATCTCGCTTTCGCCTCTATCTCGGCTCTTGATGATAGGGATGCCCCCCGCCTACCATCCCGCGATATGAGAGCTGGGCGAAGGCCTTCGAATGTATGTGTAATATGTATTACAAATACCTACCTTAAATTGAATTAAATAAACCATTTATTATTTACGTTCCCCTTCTCAATGTCAGACATGAGACGTCAGTAAGACGTCAAAAATAATTGCTGTCATTATATAGCACAGAGGAAAGATTTATATAAGCGTAGTCTTTGACATAAGAACCTAGACAACGCAAAAACTGTTTTTTTTTATGATTTACGATCAAATTTCGATCGCTACTGGGCTAGTAGTAACAATAAAGACTCATGAGATACTCACAATCAAATGAACGTTTCGTATGAGCTGATCGTCCTCGGTGAGTATCAGCAGGACTATCAGCGACATGTAGATGTGGTGAGAGTTGCTGTCCGGCGCGTTGTACAGCACTTGGAGGATAGGCACAATCTGTGAGGAACACAGTCGACGTCAGAGACGCACACTTCTGCACAAATACATAAACACACACCCTCCCACGCACACACGTACTCAGGCTCCGATAGGTATCCTTATAAAATAGGTCTATAAAATACAGACAAATAAACAAAACATTAAAGTAAGTCCTTTTTGAGTTTTGATAAAAGGCAAGTAGCTACATGAGTATAAGAAATTTTTTTCATATGGAAACCATCAAAATTTCACTATTCTTATTTAATAAATATATAGATTTTCCCGGAGGACTAGCAGCAGCAGAGGTCGTTTTCACGCCGTGGCGGGTATTTGCGCCGCATGGATGCGAGTCTACGAGCCTCGAGGATCCTCTTTACCCGGGCAGTCTCGGGGGGTCAACCGCCCCCCGGTGATCTCTCCCCGTCATTTCTGACGGTGTCGTAGTATGTGGTCGTCACTCGCCGGCCATCGACGCTTATACAGCGTCGTCCAGCCCCCGAGCTTCCGCGAGAGCGTGAGGCCGTCAGGGAGACGAGCATGCAGGGACGCGAAGACCCTGAGATGAACATGCGGTCCATTGACAGCTCACTCGTACATACGCCGAGCCAGCCGGGCCACAAACTCGTCCAAGGGCTTCCCGGAGGACTAAAAATGGGGCTTTTTAATGTAATGTTTTAATGTTAATGTAAAAAAAGTCTTCCCTTAAAGCCGACAACACATTAGCTACTCCTCCTAAGATGGCCAGTCTCCCTGTTTGTCAGTCTGAATTATATATATATACACATATATACTAATAAGTCTGTACTAATATAATGAATAAGACTACTAAACTCACCAAATTCTCAATGTGAGGTGAGTTGCTAACATGTTTCTTGTACGCCCTGCACGAGTGTAGCAATAAATATAGCAATAACGTTGAATGTTCGCTTCCAGCTGTCGCACATAGTGCTTTGTGGAGCTGGAAAATGAAAAAGACATTGTAGAAAAACACATCAATTAAATATGTGACTAAAACATGTTAGAAAAATAAACATTTTTTATAGTATGGGGTAATGACACAACCAAGAAACAAGTTTACTCCATTAGATAACAGATGGCGTAACATGTTTTCTGAATCAGATCAAGATATTTTTCTAAGATTTACCCTGACAAAAATGGAACCATTCCGAAGCTATGGTCAAAATCACAGGCAGGAACTATCTAACCATTAATTTATTTAACATATACCATTTAGGAATCGAATCCATCAAGTGACACATTAGTCTGGTGCCAAATAGGACATCAATTTAGTAATCTTCTTGTACTTGCTAAAACATGGCTTCTCATATGTAAGACTGAATTAATACTAATAATAAAGGCTAAACCTCTAGCATGTTTAAGGCAACTTACAGTGGTCATGTCTATCCGGGGCGGTGTCACCATATTACCAGCATTGATGGAGTCCTTTTGTGGTGTAGTCGACAAGGTTTCTGAAATAATTGATAAATTAATCTGAGATTCTTTCATGTCCACTGGGGAAGCATTGACACTCAAAACTTTTATTGTTGCACTGCTGGATATGATTCCTCTCTTAATATAAGAAGTATTAAGCCCATAGGAGGCATCAGTGACCAAGGGAAATGATAGGTTTCACACACTTTAGAAAGTATTATGAAGAACTCCATCTTCATCATCAACCCACCTGGCGCGTGGCCAATATCCTCACAGCGCAGCAACGCAGCGCGGTACAGATTGGGGCCCTGCACGCAGTGGTTGCTGAGCGCCAGCAGCAACAGACACGACTGGTTGGCAACCGGATGCTGCTGCCGCAACCGCTGCAGCAGCTCGTGTCGGTCGAGCGGCGGGTCCGTGTATATCGTCTGGCGCGTGCTCGCATTCAGGGTTATCATGTTCCACAGACCGTCTGGAAAGGAAGTAAGTTATATAAAGGTTTTTTTTTATTACTTTTACCAATTGTAAATAGCGTATTATAGGTAAATAGAACAATACGTCAAAAAATTGTATGAAATAAAAAAAAAAATGTGGTTTATGAATTTCTGGACATTTCTATTCAATAAAACATTCTTAAAATTTTATGTTAAAAGATACTAGACTAATGGCATCAGTAACATTATATGGGTATGTCTTGGATATGAAAATAAAGTTTTCGTTTTCAATCACACATTTATCTGATCTGATTTATATTGATCTGTAAATTGTAATATTGCATTGCCACAATAATTTTGTCGATGTAACCATGTAAAGCCAAATATTTACTATTGCGATTAAGATTATTTGTTCTATTAAAGGATCTACTATTAGTACAGTGAAAATAAGGGGAGACAATGTGACAAAAAGATCTCACAAGCAATGTTGATCAGCAAACTGCCTCCAGTGTTGGCTCCAAACTGAGGTGGAGCGGGCAGCATGGCCGATAAATTGTTCAACAGTGTCTTCACTAACAGCGCCGCCTGGGTTTCGTATCTACCTTGGAACAATGTTCTACAACAAAGACATTTTATTTTGGTTATAAGTAAACATAAATATAAACATGTTACTTACGACAATTACTTACCTATAAATAAGTGAGGATTCAATCATCCTTTCCTTGCCAAGAATACAGGCGAACATATATACAGACATCAGAACTAGCAATGTGTTTATACATTCTAAGTGAAGGTAGTATGTGTTGTCTCTGTAATATGAAATACAAATGATTAGTTATCATTGCTGGCTCATTTTTGAAAGAACAGGAAGAATTAATGTTGCGGAAGAGGTGAATGGGATGGTGGGCCTGATGGAAGGGGACAATATTGCTTCCCAATCTTTGTGATGGAAGATTGAACTTAGTATTTTTTACCATATTAAAACTGTCTTGGTACCAATATTAACAATCATCAGTTCTTTCTACAACAAGTATATAATAACACATCATGTCTATATTCCCCAAACAAGGCGGGCAGAAGAGTATAGTACATTTCTACTTTACACTGACTATGTCAAGGCCTGTGGAGCATAAATGTCAATCACATAATAAACGTCAATTTAGTAAGACCACTCCAGGAGAGTAAACAAATGCAATTTTAACAGCAGAAAAATTCACTTAGTCATACAAACAATTAAACACTTACGTGATAGGCACATCAATGATCAATCCAATCAATGCATCAATCAACATTTCCACTCGGCTCTCACCGCTGATTAGCTTGGGAGAGGATCTGGTTTCTTGTGTAGTGGACTCTTGGGATGCAGTTGGTTGGTCTTGGGGTGTCTGAAATGCATGTCAAGGTTTGAAGTTATAACAATCCTGCTAATGTCAAAGTACAGGAGACAACAATCTTATATTTTATGTTACTGTGCCTGTCCATCTGAGTCTGGATTTGTTTGTTTCTGGATTTATGGTTACAGGATCACCACCTATTGCATGGAATATATATAAAACATGTAACATCATACCTGTAATCCCCGAAGGGGTAGACAGAGGTGTATGGTACACTTTCATGTTCCATTAGTAACATTTATGTCCCATCAAGAGGTAGATGGTGAGCCTATTGCCGCACAATGGATTATGGACAGCTGCGGTAATGCATAACATAATTGGTGACAAGTGGATCTCTCTCTTTGGGGATATACTAGCTAAAACTGGGCTATATAAAAATAGTTATCAGTGTGTTGTGCACTTTCACAAACACTTCCATTTCGAAATGTTTATATAGTTCCTCCAATTGACCAAGTGAGTGTGTCTATTGAAATTTATAAACACCTCTGTTTAAAAAAATTTGAATCCTATCTCTGGTCATAACTCTTTTTCTCCAGTTAAAACATTCAACTCTTCCACTCTCTACCAGGTGAACACCATATCCAAATAGTTGTAATCAGGGGCATGAATGAAAGAAAAACCAAAAGAAAATTCCTACTTACATCCATGTCATCTCTGTCTACGAGTCCATTGGGTGACCTTGTCGCTTGTACGTCCAAATGCCTGCACAGTTCATAGTCTGGCACCATTTCCACTAAGTACTTCACCACTGCCCGTATCACAAACACTGCATTAAACGTCTGCCAAGCTAGCATCACACTGAAAAAATACAGAAATTGAACTTATTTTAGCATGTGTACTGAAATTCATACAGACAAATGTTGATAAAGATAGTTAATCACAGTTTTTGTTTATGAGGATGAGGAATTAAAAAAAAATTATTACAGTGACAGTAATATTCATAGTTCTCAGAATTTTCAGATAATTAAATTGTCGAAAACATACTGCAGGTAAGCACAGCAGGATACAAGAAAACAATATATAAGAAAGCACTGATATAGAGAATGATACATGACTGTCATATCGAAGCATTTAAGGCCCTCAAAACAGCTTTAAATGGTTCGAATAATAAGCAAAGTAACACTGGAAGTTTATTAATAGCTAAAATGATGAAGATATAGCAATTATAATAAAAAAATTGACTATATCGATGACTAAATATCTTCTATTTAAGCTACAGTAACTATGTGATCTTCATTAGTCATCTTTTAATGGTTATGGATACTAAACATTATTATTATAAACAAATTCAGTAATGTATGTCTAATCTTAATACACATTAATTTCAGTTGATAAGTTCAATTTGGTTTTGTCATTTTAAATTGACAATTTGGATTATGTGTGTATGGGCAAATTATCTTTCTTGAGTTAACATGTACTAAAGCAGTTTTTATCATATATTCAATTATTCAATTTTTTTACAAACAGAAAACCTTGATAACAATAGTCCAATTGAGTCTCGTCAGTAGTTTAAGAGTTGCATAGAATGTTCTTACTTGTCGCTGTTTGGTGCAGCCAGCAGCTCCGTAGCTCTCGTGATGAAGACTTGCACTAAAGAGCCGAGGTTGCCTGTCTGTGGATTGTTTTGCAGAAAACTCTGCAACAGTGACTCAACTGCCGAGTCAAACATTAGCTGTTCACATCTAAAACAAAGTATTAAGACAATATTATATTACAATTAACTTGTTAGGCTATATCATAAAAACTGTTAAGTTTACATATTTAATCTTGTAATCTCATACTACTTATCTATTATTTTATGTCAATTGTGTTGTTTATAACAAAGCTATACTTTTAATTTTGTTATTACATTTTAAATAAATTAGGAATATCTTTATTAAACCTAACTGTACACCCGTCTGGTGGGGTAGCGAGAGTATGTACACTATATATTCAAATCTATTCCCTTGCCACAACAAATTAATTTGTTCTGTTTATGTTACATGAGACAACAACATCAGATTACTTACGAACTGCTGGGCATTGTGATGTTGAAGGCCAGCACCTGGTTCCAAAATGGGTCATTGGGACAGATCGGTTCAGCCGAGCAGAACCTCACCAGCAACTCATTGTTTGATAGCTCAGAGTATGAGCTTATTGCTACACCCATGATTGCTGAAATTATTTGAATTACGCATATAATGAACCATGTTTAACATGTAATGAAAGAGGCAAGGTAATCTAAGTGTCATTAACTCAGTAAGTGCTGCATAAAATAACATAAGTCCAAATGGCAAAATTGGAAGAACCATTTGCGGTATGAAATCTCAGGTGGCACCTTGAGTTATGCCTTCCGGCTTGGTATCCTATGCAATTTCCTATTAAAATTTTGAACATAAATCTTACCATAATTACCTGCAATGAAGCATATGTCAAAAGAAAATACAGTTCGAAATAGATAATCTCACTCACAAAACACTTGGTGAACGATTCGCATAACTTTCAATTGAATTAAGCTTCATGCTAGAGTGTTACTAATTCAATGCAGTGTCCACAAAGACGCAAATTCGGACATGTCAATCTACTTAATATGTGTATATTTCTCACCGTACTCAATAAACACGATACGTATGTTATTCTAGAACACCCACGATACAATTACTACCAAATTTCTGATAATCCCAACATGTAATCCTTTAACCAACCGCTTTATTTATTGTGATCGCCGACTGTCGACTTTACGCCACGAATTCATGCAAGATTCGCCAGATGCTGTCAAAATGTAATTGTCATTGTCATTTGTGTTTTGACAGTGGTAATTAAAAGCAGGGTTCTTATTATACAAACATAAGTTCCGCCCGTATTTCCGCAAAGGATTTTTATAATTATTAAAGTGCTATAAATATCACGCACTGAAATAGAAGATACAAAATTTTTTGTAATGACCTCAACAAATATATTATATGATGAAGTAGTGTAAAATAAAGATACAATTTTCATAGTTACGATATCACGCACGAAATTAAGAGGAAAGTTTTATTTTTGCTTAATTAGTTTAGAAAATTTGTTATTATTTGTTATACATTTATAACTAGGCTTGTAGGTTTCTCACAAAATGAAAAAAAATCAAGCCTTTATGTACTAAAAAATGTATGCTTTTATGTAGATAAAAATTGTAGTTAGTCTCTTTCTAACCCATTTCATTGCGTCTCACAATATTATTGATTTTGTTGCATCTTGCATTTGAACCAATCAACTTCCGACAAATGACTCAAACTATCTATATGTATAGACATTGATACTTCTTTTTCAATGTAATGGCCGGAGCGCAAGAAGATATTGTGATTTGTGATGTGTTAGTTATTGCGAAATAGATGAAAATTTCTCTAAATTAACTTGATAAAGGCCATAAGATATATGTATATAAGGCGTACCTATAGACGTTTCGTTCCTTGAGCCTCTATGTCTATTTTCCTTTGTTTGATCTTAGAAGAAAAAAAATAATGATTTTATCTGTCATTTCTGGTGCCGGATTTTTCAAAGCTGCGACTTGATTTCTTTATGTCGATTTCATGGCGAATCCTATTCATATTTTTCACTGGAAGGTCTAAAATTATTAAATCGGGGCACCATGCCACCCGATTGTTATAAAGTTGAAGTTCTTTTCTGTTTTAACCCTCATCTTATTTGGGTGGAAGTGCGAGACCCAATAATTGCTCAAGATGGATATAAGTTTGAGCAGATCGGTATATATGGCGTCTTGCCGTTGGAGACAACCATCGATCTGGATGACGAGGAAATCACTGTGCAGAAAAGTAAAAAGTGGCTACCGGCAGCTACAACGCTGATGAAAAATTTTTGGGGACGGAAAGATGTGTGGTTTATTCCGACGCATATAGATCGAAGGTGAGTTATATACTTTGCTGAGATAGCATTGCGTCCGCGGCTCAGCGCGCGTTTCATGTACCCTTATTCTCTCGCTTGCAGCGATGTCGCAGCGCGTCATTTTGTATTCTATTAGGAGGTAGATGAGCAGATAAGTATTTATCATAGCTTGTGATTGTCGGTGAATTTTAATAGATGTCAGTTTTGCGTATTGAAGGTATAAAAAATTAAATTTACATAGACGTCGATTTTGATTTCCTTTGTCGCTCTGCACTTGTTCTGTTATTTTAGATTAGTACAGACTTGACAACATATTATATACTAAGTTTATAATTTTATCGCAATTTCCTATGAATCCAGTTGTCTTTTTTTCTGACTGGATATATATTCGCCAGCTTATAATGATAAAGGATGTCATACCAAAAAATACATAGAATAAAAAATGTAGCCTACATAGACTCTCTTGCATAGCGATATAAGCTAGGGACTTGGGCAAATAAATGGAAACCTTACTAAACTCATTATTAGTTCAATAAAGGTTATAATTACATAGATTATTTTTGTACTCTCCCCTTATTGTCTTAACTTGTTAATTTTATTTATTTCTGTTATTTATTTATTTTAATTAACATGATTAAAAAGAAACCACTTACATTAATTAACACAATACTGCAAAAAACATAGATTAATAATAAAAAAAGGAAATATATTAGAGATATTAAATTAATTTTGAGGTTAGTCAACATGTGTTAACTAGATCAAAAGACTCCCAGAAACTTAAACATACATTTAAAACTCTCCTCCATTTGTCGGTAAATAAGCCAAAATCAGGATGCACATGAGGAAGTGGATTCAGATTGGACAATGTGTGAGGCATGGGGGAGTTACGGTGTATGACTGTATGGCTGAGAGGAACATTAAACAATTGGTGTTTCCTACAACAATTGTAGTTATATGTAGCATAAAATTGGGCTAACTGATTATGAACATTGGGAGCATGAATTATACCTCAAAAGACTGCAGGCATGACCAAGTGATCATTCACTCTCTGGGTTCTCAAAGAATTAAAGTTCAGCCATCCCTAGAGAAAAGCTTCATTAAAGGAAGGTGGACAAATTTGTGTTCCTACAGGGCCCTAAGAAATGCTTCTTGAACTTTTTCCTTTCACAAATTCATGAGGATTCCATATACACTAACAGTGGCCTCCAACTTACTATGAACCAGTGTTCTATGGATAAACGACACACAACATGTTCAGCCTTAAAATCACAAGCATATCTTAAGCAAAGCCTCACCTCTGGAAGGACTCCTTTACTATAGGTGTGCTTATGAAATTTTAATTTTTTGGTCAAGATTGATGTTCAGATCTTCTGATATGGTTATTGTGGTACATTATTACCAATTTTGTAGTTAAATACATATGATTGGTTACCACTATATATTAAAACTCACGACAAAGCAACTTGAGTATTAATTTTACTTTTATTTACAATCATGCACTGACTGAACATCTTGTAGTGCCAAGCATTTCTGAACACATCTCAGCAGCATACAGCTTGAGATCATGTGTGTACAGAAGGCGATGCTTTCTCAAAAACTGTTTCAAGGTTGTTAACCATCAGAAAGAAATAGCAAGGGTCAAAGTATTGAACTTGTATTAAAAAAGGCATAATAACAATATATTTTGTTAACATTGCAAAAAGTACAAATAGTATGCAGATCTTAGATTTTTACACATACTGTTATAAGTAGTTATAATCATTAGATAGTTACCATTGATTCAATGTTTTATGAAAATACATCAATACATTGAGTAAATCAACAGCGATAGATTTGATGCATGGTACTATAAACATCGAGTGAATTTGATGCATCAATATATATCAAATATCCCTAAACACATCAAAGGTTTTCTGGTTAGGATCTGCGGCCCCCCGGACTGGTGAGCCCTAGTGCACTATACTGTCTGGCTCTCCAATAGCTACACCATTGCCTGGAGTTATATTGTACTATTCATATGTGTTACACATTGAGAGGCATGGTGGGTCAACCTCCAGATGTCATGTGTAAAACTGTTATTGTAGTCTATTCACATCAGGTCACTTACTGGGTAGTCAGAATGGCCAAATGCCAATTATCTAACCTAACAAACCTAATATCTAGCTTTATCTACATCATTGATATTGAATATATATAATGAAAAACAGCAAAATGTGTAGTCAGTCTGTCTCTGAACACCAAGAGAAAACAAAATTGTTTGGTTTATTTTGACATTTTCCATACCATGTTAGAATATGTTATGTTTGCTCCTTTGGTTGAGTCATTGCAAGTGTGACTGCTGAAATGAGATCCTGGTCTCGATTCCAGGATTAGGGAGTATTGGATTTTTTCACTTAGATTTTGCAATAGAAATTTTAAGTAGTAATTCAGTCTGTCTGTGCCCATTGTATGGAAATAGGCTCACTGTTTATTTCAAGAGGAATGTAAACTGTACTCTATTACACTCACCTGCCTATCCCTATGCCATTTACATTTGTAACCACTGGACCAATAAAACAGTCAGTGAAGTAGGTATATTCTTTAAAAAATATCTGTTAAATTTGTATATGGTTCATCTGGGTCACCAATACTACATTTTCATCTTTGGAAGAACTTGTTATTAAGAGGATTTTGTCTATGGTTATCTTACAGCCTCCTAGTCCGTAGGAGTTGAAAGGTGTTTATGGTCAAATTCAAATATGGTAAAAACTGTCAACTTGTAACTGGACTTGCACTGGCATATTCTAATTAGTTAATATGTTAACTGTCCATGTTGGTTGAGTGATTGCAAGCTGTACTTTAAGAGGTCCTGGGTTTGACTCCCAGTTTCAGGTACTGTTGGACTTTTCGCCTATTGGAGTTTGGTCACAGATGTTTATTGGACAACTGCAATTTGTAACTATTGGCAGCTTGCTTGCGATTTTACGTACATAAAAAATGAAGGCCTGTGTAACAGTTACATTAGGTAAATATACTGACTGATCCATTGGTATAATGGTTAGTGAACCTGTTGTGCTGTGGGTTGTGGAGACGATTCCCACTCAGAATAAATATTTCCCTGATGAAAAATTCTTTCTGTGATGAGTACAAATATTTTTTTGTGTCTGGCTGTGATAAAAAATATGTTGATAAATATATATGTAATATGCACATATGTATATAGTCAGTCATCTGTCTAGTTACCATAACACATGCTTTTTGATCTTTACTTTGGGATTAAGTGTTTATATTCCTATATATTCATAAGTTAATTCATAAATCACTCATATATGTATATCTAAATTAAGCTAGTAAGTAAGTAATAAGTAAACATTATTGTATTGCTTTTATACAGTAATAATGTGAAAATATATTTTTTCTATGTTCAAAGAAGTTGTTTCAGTATTAAATTTAAACTATTTTCCCTATTAAGATATGATATTATTCATCTTTACTGTTCTTTTGTGTGTACATCCTGATCACTGGGTTACAAAACATAAAAGGGAAACTTGAATGTTATGTCATGTCATTCCTTTGTTCATAAATGATTGTTCAGATGGTTGATCTCACTATTAACAAATTATCTTAGATAGACAGATCCTCCACATCATATACTTAATTACAGAGTATACAAAATTACTAATAAATGGTTCTTTTTTTGTTCTTAGATCATCAATATTTGATGACAATGTCCACACATTTGGGGATTTGATAATAAAGACATCGGATGGAAGATCTAAATCACTATCGAAAATGCTTAGGACCAGTGGGTTTGCCACTTACGATGCCTGTTTATTTCATCAATACCTAAGCGAAGGAAGAATAATAACCAAACTAGACAGTGCGGCCACTCAAGAAGTGGTTCAACAACTAGAAAAATATTACAGAAATAACAATGAGCCAGCAAAATACTGGGATACACCTGTCAAAATTCACACATCAGTATCCAGAGCCTCTTTAGATATTGAGGGAGCCCTCACAACAACAAATTTTAGTAGACATGATAAGCTTGTAAAAACATTATTGGAAAATAAAAGGAAAGATTTAGAACTTTGCAAGGGAGTTGATGAACGATCAGTAGGCAGAGGTACAACAAGGAAAATAAACAACAAAAAGGAACTAACTCCTGTTGAGAAGAAATTGGAGCTTTTGAATGCAAAAAAAAAAAAATGTGTACCAGAATCTCCTGACGATCTTGGGACTCAAAACCAGCAAAATACTTCAGAAGAGACCGAGTCCTTTTTAGATACGCCATCATATCCTGAAAAAATCTCGAACAGAACAGATGCACATAAGGCACAAATATTGAAAAAAATTATGTGCAAGACTGGTAAAAAAATTTCAAAACAAGAACAATTAGTTAAAAGACTTCTAAATGAGTCTAGGCGTAAATCGGATTCAAAACAGCGATTATTTGAGACACCAGATAAATCCTCAAGCCCATCTTTACTTTCAAGTCAATTTGAAGTTTATAGTTCTGAAAAGTCTTCTTCCAATGATAAAGATATCTCTAAAGAAGTTGCAAAGGAAGTTCAACAGTCAAATTCTGAATCTCTTCAAGGAATGTCAGCCAAATTAGATAAATCTGATATTTGTACCTCTACTCCTGAACAGAAGAGCCCCACAAAAGTAACAAATGAAATTGTACAGTCGAATTTGATATCGACTCGAGATAATTTAATCAAGCCTAATAAAACTGAAACTTGCAACTCTACATCTGACTACAATGAAATCCTAGAAAAAGATGCAAATCAAGTTCAACAATCAAATTGTTCATCTTTTCAAGAAATATTAGTCAAACCTGGTAAATCTGATAAACATACATCTGACGATAATGAAATTACAAAAAATAATATGAGCGAAATAAAGCAATTAAATATTGTTACTGATACTGAAGAACCAGCTGCTAATGTTAAAGCGGTAACTTCTACAAATACTGCTACTGCTTCAGAAATTGAAAAGGTTCCAAAAAAACCATCAAATTTGATAGCTAAACATGAAAAATTCCTTAACCTTGGAAAATCAGAAACTTCGACGTCTACGGTTAAATACAAAGAAAACCCAACAAGTACTAACGAAATTGCACAAGTAAATTCAGTATCCGTTAAAGAAAAGTCACTGGAAGTTGGGACCGAAGTTTCTAATTCTAAAGCCGAAAAGAAAGAAATTCCAAAGAAAAATGTATTGGACATCAAACAATCAAGTTCTGCTTCCATTAATGGAAGTGTGGTTAAAGGTGCGCAGCCTAAACCTTCTACATCTATTGCGGGTAAAAAGGAGACTTCGAAGGATGGTACGAACGAAAAGATACAAGCAAAATCTATTTCTGATGAAGGGCACTTAGTAAAATCTGCAAAACTGGAAAGCTCATCTTCCAAACCAAATCACACAGTTAAAAATGAAGTGCTTCAGTGCAAGAGCAGCTCAAGTTCAAAAAGCAAAATAGCTAAAAAAGATTTGAAAGCTGAAGTCAAAACTTCGCCAGTACAGCAGAGTAAAAGTCAACAATGTGATGGAGTTAAGGCTGATTCCACTCGAACAAATCAACTTAAAAACAAAACTCTAATTACAACAACGCAAGAAAAAAAAGTTGACCCAGATGAATCTATCCTAACCACTGATGAAATGGCCTCGTCAATAATTAATAAACATAAATTAGAAGGATCAAAACATGGCAATATAATAAAAAAGGCTTTGGCGAAATACCCTGATGTAGGGAAACCAAAAGAGACTTTTGATGTCTTGAGTAAATATAAACGAAAGTCAAACCATGAAATTAAAGAACTTAAAAAGAAGCACAAAGCCCAATCCACTGGTTCTGATAAGAAAGTGCCGCCTGCTCCGAAACGTAAGTCTTCTATATATTTCAAAATCTTTAGTTTTTATTAAATTAAATAGGAATTTTTGTAAGCTAAATTAAAAAAAAATATAATAGTTATTTTTCTTACAGAAAAGAAATCAAAAAAGAAAGGTAAGAAAGGCAATGTCAAAAAAGGAACTAAAACGGCGTTTGGACCTCCAGGAATTGACTTAACAAAGTTAAATTGTAGAGTACCGCCCATACACTTATATGATGAAGAAAATTTAACAGGTCAAAATGGAGAAGGTTCATCTAAGCGCAATAATGGTGATGCAGATTCTACGACAAGTGTGGAAGTAAATGATAAAGATTCTATACCAAGTTGCAGCTACGAAAACAAACATACAAGACATAGAAGTGACAGGAAAGATACAACATCATCGAGCTCATCATTATGGGAGAAAAGGTTGAAACTGCACAAAGAAATGGCTAAAAATAAGAGATGTGCATCTCACACCTCAGAGACAGTAAACAAAGACACATCGAACCAAGAAGATAAAATTCCTCCAAAGAATTTTAAACCTACTACCGAAGATGACACCACAGATGAAAGTATTTCTGAAGTCATGGAAGCTCTTAATAGTTCGGAGAATACTAATACACTTGCTGCTGACACAGGTAAAGAAATAGTAAATACATGTTCAGAAGTAGCTGTAAATGCGAATCCATTCCAGAATTTTGATTCTAATATGTCTGTGTTTGTAGATAATTTGGTCACACCAATTATGATGGTACATTCCAAAATGAATAAGCGTTTCGTACCGACCTGTCTTTATCGGGATATAAATTTCAGCGATCATATTCGATCGGTACTTAGAAATATGCACATTTGTCGGCCCATGATGTTGCAAACTATCACATGGTCGTCCATTCTTAGAGGTTATAGTGTTTTCATGATCGGATCCGCTTCAAGTGGTAAGACTATGGGTTATTTGCCGGCCGTATGTCGTTTAGTTACTGATAGCAGTGAGGCAGGCTCGGACGGCGACAGCGTAGGCCCGATTAGCATTATAGTTTGTGCGACGTCGCAATCTGTATCCGAAATAGAAAGGATTGCTAAAATGTTAGTCGGATGTAGTGAGAAAGTTGTTTCATGCTATTTCGGTCATGATGAAACTGCTATTGCGACTACTTTACTTAACGGATGCGACTTATTGATAAGCACAGCGCCTTCGCTAGTTCGCTTATTACAAGTATCAGATTTTGGTGTGGACTTGCGCCGCCTTGCTTCCTTTGTTCTCGACGACTGCGAACGCTTGTCTGAAGTGTACCTGAATGAATTAAAATTTTGTCTGTTCAAAGTAAAGGATATGTTAAAAGCGCGAGCAAACAAAGAGCTAAAAGTACAATACATTGTTGCATCACGAATATGGTGCGAGTTTATGGAGCCTCTTGCTAAGAAAGCACCGGATACGGTAGTTTGCATTGGTGCCTTCCAAGAGTGTGTCTTATATGCGAGAGCCAACATGACTGTGAGTTATGTTAAAAAGGAGAAGAAATTGAAACTCTTGATGGAATTTTTAGAAGACATTGATTCATCAAAAAGAACCGTCGTAGTTTGCGATTCAGATGATGAAGTAGACTTTTTAAATCGAAGTATACAGGCAGCTAAATACTTCGTCTTTGCTTCAAATAGTAAAATGACAGTTCAAGATTTGTATAATTTAAGTATATTATGGCGAGAATTCAAAGAGCCCATGACGGCTCCCGTGCTCATATGCCGAGACAGCAATTTATACCACATGAATATTGTGAATGCCCACTACTTGGTGCAATATTCTATGCCATCGCTATATTCGACATTCTGTAGGCGTTTCGCAACTCTCAACGAAAGTTATCCATCGATTTTCAAGACAGACAATCAAGCTGTTAAAATATTGATCCTTTTGGAAGATGGTAATGTGGAACAATTTCCGAAAATAATAAATTTCGTTAAACGCTGCAGAAATAACATTCCCGAGTTCATTGATGGTATCTGTGCAACGGTGATAGCTAAAAATGATGCGAAAAAAGCTGAGAGTCTTTCTCCGCTTTGCAATACATTTTTGAGTTTGGGGGATTGCCCGGACTTATATAACTGTAGAAGTCGGCATACGATTCACAAAGATTACGACAAACCGAAAGAATGGATGCCCACGTCGGGAGTAGTTACATTTAAAATTCTTCATTACCACACAGCTACTCAGTATTCAGCAAGATTGATTGCAAATTTTGATATCGGCACCTATTTAAAATATCCCCCGGCATACATCAACATATCAATGAAATTAGGAGTGCATTTTTCGAGTCCAAAGAATAGGATTTTGCTTGGCATTCCAAAAGTGGGGGATATATGCGCAGTCTCTTTGAGCAGCCATTTGTTCGTAAGATGTCAAGTGATAAGAATATTAAATAAATATGAGAGAGGTAATCCTAAAAATGTTCTGATAAATATGATTGATGAGGAGTTAATTGATACGACAACAGATACGAATCTGTACTACTTGCCAGATGATTTAAAAGATTTAGATACGTATGTTGTGCATATCAGACTGGCAAATGTTCAACCCAGAGACAAGGATATTGTGTTCTCAGAGCTTGCACGAAATCAATTAAAGAAGAGTATCGTCGAAAATGATAATATATATATGAAAGGGCAAATCGCTTTGACTGTAGGAAACTGCATATTTGTTGACACTCTCGAGGCATGTCAAGATCTCAAGTCCTTAAACGAAACAGTCGTTATATGTAACGTGAAACGCGAACTCCTTGAAAAGCATGCTGAAGTGAATCCAGAGCACATAACTAAACTTGCAGAATTTTGTCGAAGTGCCGGATTAGAAATTAAATCAGTAGAAAATACGGAAAACGAAATTGCGAAATCAAGAAAGGATGTACCCTTTATAAATTGGGCCTATTTAGATCGTGATATGACTACGGTTTATTTCGGATGTGCTGAAGATCCCGATACGTTCTTTGTGCGACTTACAAAGTTCGAAAATTGTATGAAGATACTAATTCAGGATATTCAAAAGTACGTTGCTAGCAACACTACTAAAATAGAAAAGTTTCAGAAGGACGATATTGTTTTGGCTGAATATCCCGATGATTTGATTTTTAGAAGGGCCAGAATTGATGACATAAATGATGCAAAAATCAAGTGCTTCTTTGTAGATCAAGGAGAGTGGTTGTGGTTGACTAAAGAAAAATTAATGCCCATTGAAGATTCACTTATAAATCAAATGCCTTTCCAAGCGATTGAGTGTCGTTTAGTAGGCGTAAAACCGCCGGGTGATACGTGGACGAATTTCTCCATAAACTGGCTATTTGATAAGTGTTTCGAAAGTAATTACGGTGGTTTGAAACAGCTATTTGTAAAGTATTTTACGAAAGAATCAGCACAGTTTACTGGTGGGCACAAATACGGTGTGGTTCTAATAGATACTTATGGCGACGACGACATCGTTATAAATCAAGTTATGATAAATTTGAATTTGGCAAAAGTGGCAGAAGATGAAGTAAAATATCTAGATTTTATCAAACCTAAAGTAGAGGCCGAGGTCGAATCAAATGATGAAGACGAAGAGGAAGAGGACGAAGATTGGGAGAGAGTATCAAAGTATTCGGCAAACTCTAACTCGAGTGCCCGTACTCTGCCAGTATCAAATATTTTATTATCAAGACCAATACGATCGGTGCCTTTGGTAGGAAGCGAGGATGATTGTGATGATTTAGATAGGTGGCACGTGAATATGTGTGATGACTTGGTCGATATTTTCAAACCAGTATATGACAGCGTGACACACGATGGACAACCTCACTTACCTGCAATAGCAAATGCAAAGTTTAATGATGGGTCTGAGCCAATAGATCTAGCCTGTATCGCTAACAACATAGATAAAGTGCCACGACACTTTCAACTTGTAACAGTAAATCCTAACGCAACGAATGAATTAGATTCTGATGATTTGTCATCGCCAGAACCCTCGCTGTCACCGACTTATATGGAAAAAGCACAACCAATCAAGCAACCAACCGTTGCGCAATGTCAATTGAGGAAACCAAACCTGAACTGGAGACAGACTCAGACAAGTGTAATGATGAAAATACACTTAATTGGTGTCGAGACCTATGATATGGAAATATGCGATAGAGAAATAAAGTTTGCTGCAACAGTAAATGATACTAATTATGGCTTTGAATTGGAATTATACGGAGTCATCGACAAAAAGACAGCGTCTCATTCTAACAAGGGTCAGTATATACTTGTGAAGTTCAACAAATTGTTACCCAGGAACTGGCTGACACTCACTAAAGATGGTGGAATTCGTAAGTGGATTGTGTACGACGTAGACTCAATTGACACGTCCTCTGATGAGGAAGACGTGCAAGATGATAACCTAGTCAATATAATAAGGAATATGCACGACCAAGTAGGCTCAGATACAGAAGACGACGAATTTGAGGATGACGTCAATTTCAGATATAAAAATGATTAAGTTTTTAAAATAAACTCTTTAATAACATTTAGTACAACAACAACGTTTAGTTAGTCCTGATTTATTTTAAATACGGCAGCGAAATTAAAAAAATGACGAATATAAGAATACGTGAGAGTGTCAGTGATTTTAATATGAAACCAACAGAAACGTTTTAAAGAGGAGCCCTTTAAAACGCGTTCTACGTGGTAACTTGCGAAAAGTTCGTCTCATGAATTTGTTACATCCGATGATGACTGCCGTCGTTTTAAGTTTTACGTTGTGAGCAATGTTGGTGCGCTTGGAATACAAATTAATTTTCCTAGTCATTTAATTAAGTTATTTAACACTGCCAAGTAAAGCACAAAAAATATTTGCAGACAGGCATGTCGAGTAAAGAAAAAAGCAAATGATATGAATCGAAAGGAAAAAGTAACAATGGTGATCAGGAAACCTTAAACAATGACCTTCAAGGATGTTATCTTAAACTCCTACACATTTCATGATATCGTGATATGATGATAAAATGTTTCTTCCTCATCGACCTAACCACCGTTCCTTTTGACGATCATAAGAATCTTCGACATATCCTCTTCCTTTTATGGTAATTTCCTTGGATTTATTTGCATACACGTTTTGTTCTTCTTCACGTAACTCAAACGCTTATTCATATTATCTGATCGTGTTACACTTCTCGAAAGTCAAACGTAGTTGCCATCATAGGTCTTTAACTTTACTAACGATTAAGTTATTCTAAATAATTTATTTCTATCTGGAATCTCCTGAATATCATGTATTGTCTATTTGTACTTTCAGCTAAGCAAAACTGATATCACCATTTCATACGATTCTTATTGTTGTCGAAACAATAGATATGACGATTTGCCATAAAAATGTTTCATTTCTATATTTACACACACGCGCACACATGTATGTACACATGTATGATTTTTGGTCAATTTTAACATATATTAAAAATGTTTACCAACAAAGGGAAAAATTTACATTATAAATATATGTATATTATGAAATGGTGAATCACTTTAATGGATGTAAAAAATTTAATATACCTACGTATTTAAAGTGTATGTGAGTGTGTGTTTAAAATATTTGTGTCTAATATTAGAACCGTTACAGTATTATCTCACTACCTATAAGTTCGTTCTCTATAGCTATATTTTTGGGACTTTTAAAATGAAGTTTTATACTAACGATTTATTATCGTGTATTAGACTGGATTAGGCATCTATTTGACTGTTTATAGATCATGCCGACAATGGTCTGTCCTGTCTTCCTATTTACCAACTTCACAGCCACAATGTTTTGTATAGAATAATTCAGCCCATTTCGCGCAATCACGGTCAATAATCGCTAGTATGAAATTATATATTTTCAAAATGTTGGCTAACCTGGAGACTTATACTTACATAATATGTGGTAGATGTACAAATTAACGATATTTTATCTCTTCGTAAGTATATTGAACCATTTTAATAAAAATTTGTCATTTTTTGTACAAACTAAAAGACAATTTAACTGTTAATTGTTTTGTATCTGTAATATATGGTTTAATTATGTATCGGCTTAGCTTAGGTATGGTTTTTCGGGATAGCCTGACTTGTTTGGGACCTAATCGAGATTCTGTTTCATGAGCTCCCATCGATTGCACCCAGGTTGAGGCGGAGTGAGCCAGGATTAGAACTAGGCGTGCTGTCCTGAAAAGCATGCGTGAGTTATCCAATTTTGTTAAAAGACAAGTTTCGGTATCATACAAACGATCCAGTCTTCTACGTGAGCATTGTTATTAATACGTTCAAAAACGCATTTATTTATGGCCTGGAAAAATTTAATAAGCTTGAGATTTTCAGCTGTAGTCTTTGTTTACTTTTTCTTATCTCAGCTCAGAGCCCTCTCTGACAACAAGCGAGTTTGCTTTTCGCGCTCTCAAACTTTTGTATTTGTATCCGTGTTTAGAATTTAGCGATGCTTAGATTTAAGGGATGGAAAGAAAAGACTAAAGTGATCGTATACATTCGGCTTGTTGCTTATGTTAGAAATTAGGATTAAGTGTTTTTTGACTCGTCATCACTCATTGGCCACGTCTGTAATTTAGGTTTCCTGCTGCGACACTGTTGTTTCCGGTTTGCTACTCCGCAATTGTTGCACATGAGGTATTCCAACTCGAGGATAAAACTTCCTCAAGGGATAACCGTACCTTTGGTTGACCTTTTTGAGATTATTTGTTTGTTATACGATTCTATCGCTTTTAGTTTAACCGCACTAAATATTTTGGCTCTCGCAAATTTTCATAAAAGGAGCGAAAATTTGGAATCTTCTTGTAACTACTCACTGAAACATGATTTCGTTCATATTAATCGAGTTTAGCAGCTTAATATTGCTCGTTTTGTTGAGACCACATTTATAATCATTCAACCTCTGCTCGCTCGTACAATCATGACTCCTGTGCATTGAATCTCATGGAGTTAGCGAACGGACGGCAACAGAGATTATTTAACGTTCACAATTAATCTTTGCTGCTCAAATTTCCAAAAACCACCAGTGATAAATGAGTGATGACTGTATTTTTGAACATTTTGCATATAAAACTATTAATCATAGAGAGAACATGAAAGAATGTACAATCAAAAAATTATCACAACCAAACTGATGTGAAATCCTACGGTGCGTTTCGATTCGGTACCGCCGTTAATGATTTCTATTGAAAAGCAGAAAACAGTCTCCGGTCACTGGATATTCCATCAAAATCCACGTGTAAAGAGACTGATTTCGTTTGCTACATTTTATAATTTCGCCCTTTTTTATTATAATTATTTGTGCGGGGATGGTGATTTTGTTTAGTACATTTTGAATCTTCTTCAATCCTTCATTTTGTGCCCCTCTCGCTCTTGGCCTCGTATTTTGTCTCGTAATAAGAAAGTCAATGTCTCCACGCTAGCTCAATGTTGGCCAATTATTCACACTGCAGTGAATATTATGAAAAACTGTCATCCTAGCAAGTTCTCTTTTGATTTATCTGTGAAAAGTGATGTTTTCTGTATACTCAGAAATAAAATATGATTGATTCGTTTTATATGCCACTTGTTGAAAACATTTATATCAATGTATATATTAACACGTTCGCGGACAGTACCGCTTGAGTCTGTGTTCTAGAATGACACAGTAAATCTCCATACAAATTTATATGACGTATAAATACGTAGAGTCCCATGATATTAGACGTTTCAAAGGCATCATGACAGAATCGTTTTATCACG
>DWME01000286.1:0-37655 GCA_018244795.1 Parelbella ahira ahira | reverse complement strand
CCTTCTCAGCAGTCGCGCTTACAACCGCTCGACCAACGAGGCAGTTTATTCATTGTCACATCGAATATTGATGTAATCAAAGATCTAATTTCCCTCATTACAATATTTTTAATTTTAATTACATTTCAACTGATGTGGATAGAAAAAGTACAGAAATGTTTATCCAATTTCATATAAATATATGATTCCGAGTTCTTATCATAGACACAGAGTTCCGATAGCGAAAACCGAAATAATATGTATATACAATCCGAGGCCAGTTTAAAGGCTTTCAACGTGACCCAAGCACTGAAATAGAAACTGCTATCAGATAGAGCCGATACGTTTTGCATAACCTTAAATATTAATACTTATGCGATAGGCTTTGATAGTTACAATCGAAACATACAAATGTAGTCTACCGAGCGTAATGGTACTGCCACACTCGCGGAAGCATGCTGAACTAAATATAAAACTATATTAACCCAATAGAACGAAAGCAATTAAATCATTGTGGAACATAAACGTTACGCATGAAACTTGGGACTGTCCTACACTCCTCTGCCTACCTTTTCGTTGAACAGGCGAGAATTCACGTTATAAAAAGTAAAGTTGTTGAGATAAAAAAATGTTGAATATTACTGATACTGCATTAGGGTCGTGTTATATGAGTCGTCAGTTTCGTTTGCAAGACGGGACTCAGTTATTTCGCTCAATTTCACGAGTGTGACTGTACTCTAATATTCGGGACCCAATATTATTGGGGACGCCAATTTGTATCGATACCCACAAATTGTAGGGTCAAACTACTCTGAATAGTATACCAATGATTGTACTCATGTTTTCTGAAAATATTACTTTCCTATGTGCCTTATGATATATTTTGTTTCTGGCAATAATTATAATATTCATGTTCTGTATTGTTAAAATAAATAATCTAAATTCATTAAAGACGTAATATAATATACTCATATGCTTGTTCATAATCATCATCATCATCAGTCTATCTCAGTCCACTGCTGGACATAGACATATGTATGTTTGTCTACAGAAATCATTTAAAAATTTATATTCTGCTATAAATAGGCAAGGCAGAGGCAGTCGACCTAAACGGAGTGATCTCCCAATTCGTTTTAAACAGTATATTTAGTAGCAGACCACGTTCATTGTCATATAAAATATAGCAACATTTAAACCATTCATCAAAACGCGGTCACGAAGTCGTTTAATGAGTTGCAGTAAACAGGGAATTAAGTTCCCGTTTCAATAAGAAAGGGCAGAAGGACAAAGTGCTTTTGCTTGACAAATGGTTGATTTGGGCAAGTTATAATTGTAGACGGCGCACGAGATAGGGTTGGAATGAGAAATTATTGACGCCGATTTTATATTTCATCCCCTCTTTGTCTAATTTTAATGATATTTATGAAACGTAATACGATAGGGAATTATTTAGTACGTTTGGCTTTAAGACGCCATGGCGAGAGTCGTGAGTCGTGGTTTCTCAAGAGAGTTGTGCTTCGTTGATCAAGTGGTTGAAAGCGTGATTGCTGATTAATAGATCTTAGGTTCAGTTCCTGGGTGTGTGGTACTATTGGAATCTTCTAACTCGAAATCTAGTCGCTCAGAGTCTGGATTTATGCCTGTTGTATGGTAATAGGCTCACCTACTAGTCGATGATGTGAAGTTATTTATGAAACGTTAGGTGCGTTACATATTACACCCCTCTATCAAACTCTTTGGGGATTACATTCGTGATGCTACGTGTTATTTAAAATGTTTTTTTTCCTTTCAGTGTGCATGCATCGAGATAGTGATGAATGTAGGATAAGCACGACGAAGCGTCAGAAATTATAGAGATATTTGGCACCCGCTACTCTCTGCCTACACTGTAAGGCACCTAGCATGTCGATACATATGAATATGTATGTGCTAGTCTATATTCCAAACAATTCTAATTTAGCAGAATCATTAAAAAGTTCCTATTAACTTTGTTTTGTTCCATCAAAGTATGTACACGATGTTCGCGAATTAATAAGACACAAAATAAAAAATGATAATTTTAATTAATTTGCCGCGAGACAGCCATGAAAGCAATTGTTTTACGAAGAGCTTCCGCTCTGTGTTTTCCTCACAAGAGGAATTTCTATTGAAGAAAAATTCTCCAATGGCATCTAAAAATATGTATGTTTTTTTTAATATGACACACATCACAGCTAAATATATTGATACATTGAGTAGTCGATATTATAAATACATTTATAAACTATGGTCCAAATTTAATAAACATTCAATGATTTATTATTTATTGGCGGAAATATCAGCCTTAAATATATCGATTACAGCATACACTCAGCGATTCCCTGCATCAAGAACGCCTTCCGACTTCTGACTGAGAAACTCACAACTTAATAGTCAACTGTTTTTCTCGTCATTAAAACCGATCAAGCCGCGACAGTCTTTTGGTTGAGACATCAGCCTGTCACTCCGGGGGTGCTGGGTTCAAATTCATGGCGCGCATCTCTTTACAAAGGCGCTGTTTAAATTTAAATATCATTTGCTAGCGGTGAAGGTAAACATCGTGAGGAAAATTGCACACCTTAGAATTTATAAAAAAAATTATTCTAAGGTGTATGAAGTCTGCCAATCCGCACTTGACCTCTGTTGCAGACTATGTCCTTAACCCTCTCAATTTGGGAGGAGACCCATATTCCAACAGTGGAATGACAAATGGATCGATTATTAAAATCGATAGTTCAGTGACTATAAAATAATGTAATGCATAAACAGTATATGAAATTCGTCATAACATGCTCTTGTACATTGGCGTATTTTTGGATTGTTTCGAATACAGGAGTATCACACAGACGGAAACGCTTCATATGGTTATTTTGTAAACAGTAACATTTAATGAACACTTGAATCGAATTCGCCAGTAAAATTTTTAACTTCGTTCCAGTCGTAATCAAATTTACACGCCCTGTTCTTTACCACGACACTCCGGTTCATCACGGGCTATATTCAGTTGCAATTACTCGGCTTTTTCGACGCCATCTTACGAAATATGGGTGATAAAAATTAAAATATGGTTTTAAAAAGTAATAAACCATTACAAGCCGGTGGTTACAAGCGCCAAACAAGCCATTTGGCAGCGCTATGTGCTTTATTAGCTGAGCGAGTGCCTTTAATCTCCCACCGCCGCGCAGTTTGTAGCTATCACACGTTTCGATTTTTAAATTTTCAAGCGCTGTAACCGCTCCTTAGGAACACGCGCACGTATATACGAGTAGATGCAATACACGGTCCGTGATAAATTCTTCTCAAGTCAGCAAACCGTATATGAAGTGTATATTATAGCCATGTATGTTTCGTACCCAGTGAAACGTGACAGTGTGTTACACTCGACTGCCTACCCCTTCGGAAAAATACCAGCGCGACGTTACGGAGTTAGCTCATAAAGTGTTAGACCACGTTCACTAATACATAAGAAATGAGCGAGACATCATAAAATCTTATTCTTAAACTTTTATGCTTACTAGTTTTATTTCTTTATCTGAATAGAAAGGGTTTTTCATGCAATACCTTCTTTTAAACTGAAAAAAGCAACCTTCAATATTCAATGCAATAAACCCACCAAAACTTTCCTCCTCCGGTCTCCCAGGCCCTAAGTACTGTGGTGAGTGTTTCGGGATATACTCTGCGAAGTTTTTACGACGAGCTGCGCTCACAATGCTTTGAGGTTCACACGTATCTGAACTTTTAATTTCGAACGACCCCTTGTTTCGAGGGTTGTTGTCATGGGAAGTTTTGTAATTTATTATTTTTGAGTGATCAACCATATTTTGAAAAGGCTTGAAAAGGGAAAAAATGTATTCGAGAGATTTGGGACTCGCACGAGTTCCCTTCATTGTCAATAATTCGGGGCACAGAGTAACAGTTGACAGATACAAAAAAAAGTTGAAAAGCATTGAACTGCAATTGTTATGATGTTAAAATGTGACGCAAAGCAATATTTGATTTGAAATGTTATTAAATTATGATAATACAAATTAATAAATACACCCGTGATAGCCTAACGGTTAAAAATTCAGCCTCTCACTCCGGGGGTGTTAGGTTCAAATCCATGGCCGCACCTCTACAAAAGTACGTTTTATGTCTAAATATTACTTGCTAACCATCATAATCATCATCATCATCATCATCAGCCTATCTCAGTCCTATACTTGCTAACGGTGAAGGAAACCTGCACACTAGAATTTACAAAAAAATAAAATTCTAAGGTGTGTGAAGTCTGCCAACCCGCACTTGGACAGCATGGCAGACTATTAGGCATACAGGCCTTAACCCTCTCAATATGAGACGACACCCATACTCCTGCAGTGGAATGACAAATGGGTCGATTATTATTTTTTTATTTTATTTAAATACATACAATTGAAAAACAAATTACTAAACGAATGGGTTTCAGTATTTTTTTGATTAAGAAATGACTCAAATCTTTGATAATCCCAAACGTTTTGAACCAACGTACAATTTATCTGATACATAATATGAATAACTTGCATCAATTAACATAGCCACGACCGGAATCCAGAACCAAAAATAAACGTTGGAACTAATTAAAATTGATATAATCTAATCAAGGAATTGGAAGTTGCAAGCTAATTCGAATAAATCAAAGCTATCTATGGAATATCAACGAGCCAGCGGAAGCATTAACGACATTAGACGCTTTGATGTGATGCGATGGAATAAAATTCTAAAATGTTTTCCTTCGAAATTCCTCTACATTTTTTTCACAAGATAGATGTGTCAAATGCGGACAACGAGCTTATACGGAATTTAATTTTAAAATGGAAAATTATGCTAATGTGAAAACGTTCAGGCGGATTCCGGGTTCCGGTGAGATTAACGCAAGCTAGTACAAAAATGCTGTGACAAATAACAAGATTTGACGATTCGACTGCATGCGATTCGTAGAGTACAAATTTCTATAGTTGCCGCGAGTTTTACAACTCATTGGGGATATTTGCACAATGTTAGTTGGTTTTTAAGATTATTCGCTTAAGATTTACAAATCGATTTTATTATCGTAATGTGAAATGCTTCCATTACTATATTAGCTTGTTCGTTTCTTAATGCGCTGTCAATTTCTAAAAAGATGTGTTATTGTCTTCATATAACTTTGGGAGTTTTTATTCGGGAGTCAAATTCAGTTAGAATTTATGCAGGGAAATTTTCACTGTAGCTGCGGGGCGCCAAACTAAAAGCAATTTGCCCAAAATATACAAGATTTTTTGAATTAAAATATTTGTAAACCATATCCAATATTGGTCTGAACTATATACTCGTATATTGTACACTAATTGCCTAAAAAAACAGTGACAAATATACAAAATTGAACGGTTTCTTCTTTATGCAGCTCCAACGTTTATTTGCCTATAAACTGTCTGTTTTTCTACCACCGACCGCTGTTATTCTTGCCGTTGATAGTATATTTAGCTTCGATTCAAAGGCACAATATTATTAGAGGGTTCATTACACGGTTTCGCAATTATTGGGGTTTAGTACAGAAATACATTTGAATAGCCCCACAGCTGTTCCTATTTAACGTGTTGATATTAATCGCCATTAACTCCATGGAAAATTATTCTAAGCGTCTATTCGTGACTTTGTTATAATGTTAAGTATGAATTATTTTAAAAACTCAGCATAATTCTTTTTCATTATATAGACATATTAATTTTATTATTCAATTAAAATTGAGTTAAAAATTTTAGTTATAATGTCACTTTGGAATAATTCTAGTGGAAACCTGAACACTAGGAAGGAAACGAGGTTAATGCGTGTTCCTCGCAAGGGAGCAATAAGCGAGGTGGAGCTGTGACGTAACATTACTGAAATCAGGATTATGGTATTAGGGAAAATACCTAGAGGTAACATGTTAAATACTTAGAGTATAATTATTTCAGAGCTATAATTGGGTCAAAAGGCTTTGAAGCAAAACGGGGGAAGAGCCCGTAAGTAAAATATAATGTTTAATAAACATTTTAAAGACTCAGATTGAGGTTTCTTTTGATTTTCATAATCAAAAGGTATTCCATATAACCATAACGTAGGAAACCGACAATTTTGTACTAAATCTTAAAGACGTAACATCACTCCTATAATCACTGAAGGGGTAGACAGAGGAGTGTAGTACACTCCGACAGTTCACCAGTTACGTTAACGTCCCATGAAAGAGGTGGTGAGCCTATTGCCATACACTCCTCCCGACCTCCCAGAAATCCAAACCTACCGATCGGCAGTCGCGCTTGCAACCACTCGATCAACGAGGCATGCTAAGCCTTTACGGATGAATTAAGCAATATTAGAAAGTCAAGAAGCTTTTTTACACTAATACAAAACATATTTCATTAGGTTATTTATTGGACTAACTTATAACCATTCCTTTGAACTTAATTCGTGTTACATAGCATTACATTTGTAAATACTCACGAGACTGTGGCTAATAGGTTATTGTCTATAATAAGCCTTAGCAAGAGGAAGACCGCTTAAGCCGAACAACGAACGCCAAGTGCCAAGTTCCCGGGCAACTCCGTAAGCTCATCAAACTGTCTGGGAGCACGTCAGGAATGTTTGCATGACGCCTAATATCCACGAAATTAATATCTGCCGAGAACAGGTACACACTACCGTGCGCCTCGGCTAAGGTAAACAAATTTACATGTATGGAAATACCCTAAATTTAGCCATAATATAATACATTTTAATATATAACAGAATTTGAAATTCCAACAATTCTGAATTCTTATAAATCGTCAGATACTCTCATAAAAAGAATTCATTTAACGTCGATATCATCCTTAACGTATTGAAATGACCGAGCAAAGACAATATGGAATATCTGACCTAAATTTCGCGCGCTTACAATATCTGTATCCTCTTTGACATTTACGCTCGAACATTTTCTAAATTGTCGTCAACAGAGACTTTCCATTAAACATGAATGTTTATTGTGACGAATTCTATCAGGTCTCGATTCCTAACCGATGCTTTTGTTGAATTGTTGCTTTTCAATAGAGTCTTATGTCTCCATTTACGACGGTGTGACAAACAGTTCTACGGGTATGCACGTGGGATTTACGATTGTAAAATTTTTCGACTTTATGATACATCTTTTGTGTCATAACATCGAACATCTAGGCCGAGTGTACTTATTATGACAATAATTGTATTTATAACGTGTATATTTACAATTTGAGTATTCCTGATTTTGTAGGTAGATATACATCTAAGAGGCAGAATGATAGTCAAATATTCCAATTAAAATTTTTTTTCTCATTTAGGATTTCCAGTAGTGACTCGGAGTCTGGATCTGTGCCCGTTGTATAGGCTCACCACCTATTGCATGGGACGTAAACATAACTGGTGAAACCTAGTAGTGTTCTACACTCCTCTGCCTACCCCTTCGGGGATTGCAGGCGTGACAATACGTTTCTGTTCTTTTTTTTAAATAATGTATTCGTGAGGATTGTCTGACTTTAGTCTTATATTGATATTATTACTTTTGTCTTCAGCTTTCTAAGGATAGAAGTATTTGCACTGGACGATCTCTGTCTTCACCGTAACGGACCTGGTATGACAATATAATAATAGTCGAAAATTCTCGATGGGTTTTAATATTGAAATACACATAACGAAACCTTGTATGAAACGAACCAGACGTGTAGACTGAACATGATGAAAAACTGATCCCATCCACAATTTAACGGGCTCTCGAATAAAAAGAAAATTTTCTAGTAGCTAAAGTGACTGCAGCCAAATTTACTTCACTTTACATGTCGCTTGCAATATGAAACTGATTCAGAGCTATGAATGCTTCAAATATATCTGAGCATGTTTGCTCATGTGGACGCAGATTTTTAGTGTCTTCAATTGATTCTTTACAAATAACGCCAATTCCTTGCTAACTTCTTTTGTGCAATCGAGTGCAAAGAAATCTAGGTTTGTCTGCCAAATCTTTTGTGTGGACATTCGCAATCGCTGTCGATAAGCTAACAACCTACAGATCGCGATATCTGATTTTGATATTCAAAGGTATGTCACGGTTAGTTACGAAGGCCTTTTTCTGTGGTATTGTACATTATAAATATAATTAAATAATACCGGGGTCGTACGAGGGTAATGTATAAAGTATACGAATGTTATAAAGATGATACGAAAAGAAATATAAGAAGATAAAATAATTAACATTAGCACTGTTTTAAAATTTAAACAATATTAGTCACCTAAATTTTTTATAGGCCAATAAAAATATCTGAATATTGTTTTTCTGCCTAAAATATCGTTGTTTGACAAAGTTTCACTTTGCAAATTGTTATGACCTTTTTAATTGGTGGTTGAAAGTTCTTCCTAACAAACGCTGTAGGTATGGCGTCCGGAACTTTTTGATTACCGTGGTGTGTCGAAAATTCACGAAATTAAAGTAAGTCTTAACAAATATGTTGTAACGAACGAAAGTTTCTAAGTAAATACATATTAAGTCTTTTGAAATGAATATGCGATAGCAAAAAGTCTATAAGATTTTTTTCCTATTTCTCTGTTATTTTATTTAAACTAAAAATAACCTAGGAAGATCTCCCGAAAAAGGTTTCTACGCTAAAGAGGGCGTGGAAGGGACATATTTGTCGAATGTCTAGTGTATTGTGGACTAAAAGCACTACATATTGGATTGCATCGTAAAATTTAACGGAAAATCCTTAGCGGATATGGAGGACGATTCAGACGTATTTTTATAAAAAGGTTCCAATTGAGGCCAACAAACATATAACATATTCAGAGAAAAAGAAAAACTTAGCGCATTTTGACACGCAGCGCGCAGTGAGCTGTAGAGTAGATTGAGAAAAAAGAAATTTTTTTAAGCTTAATTTTAATGATTCCTTAAGCCTTACACACATCACAACCCATTACTAATGCAATTAAAATTACTAATCACTTCAAAACCATCGGTCTCAACGTTAACCCACTTAATTAAATGTCTTTACATCTAACCGAATCGAGACAACAGCGCGTTCGAGCGAGCATCCTATCAAACAATTTGCCACGCGACGAATGATTAAACATCTATCGAATCTACTCGTCATTGGGCTAATCGATTTTACAACGCACTCGATCGCGATACGTCCGCTCGTAGATTTGCGATTTCCGGTCTCGGTTGAAAATGGAACGACAATTTCCTTGCTACGTCGGTGCTTAATGACTTATCCGATATTAATTTGTGGTAGTCGTCGATATCTAGATCTGAGAGACAAAAACAGTCAATAAAGTTACAGCAGTTGGGAAAGGCTGCAATAGAGGCTAGATTCGGTTGTCTGAGGACAGGTTGTGATGGAGGCCGATGTTCAAGAGTGGACTAAGACAGCTGAAGATGATGATGAAAGTTAAATGAACAACAATATCCATGTTTTCATAAAGGAAATGTAAATTTGCTTAAATTTATATTATAAGACTACAATGAGTTCTAAATCTATAGATTTAGAACTCATTGAGAGACTATCCGTGTCCAATAATGCAATTTTAAAAAAGGCTTCCAGCGATGACGATGGTAAAATTTAAAATATTTAACTCTGTAACACGTACATACATGGACTTAACGAACTTCAAATACATGAAATCAAATTATCGTGTTTATTAGATTAACGCACCCCTCAGCGGTAAAAGGGAAACACAAAAAGGGAAAGGGGAAAACTCTCGGCGCGCTTTTCATAAAGTATTAATATAATAGGTATTCGTTTAATATTATGATTTTTACAAGAAAATGAGCAAATATAAAACTGGGTATTTGGCACTCCGTGCTCTCAGCCTACCTCGTGGGAGTTGGTGTGAAGATATGTATGTACAAAACTAGTCTTGTAAGTTAATATCAGCATACCCTCAGTTGTTGATGTTTCTCTACATCATTCCTACCCCATTTATCGTTTAATTTTTTGTTCTCAACAAAAAAGCCAAGACCACGCCGTCTCACGCTGGCTGAGTGCGGGCTTGCAAACTTGACGCGTCTTCTAGAAACGAAATGACAAACTCTCACATGTGTTTTACTTACGAGTATATCTTTTTAGCTTTACCTGTATTTGATTTTTAGGTGCTCTCCAATGCGTAGTGAAGTATGACTAGTTATAATAATAATTGCTACGAATGTAATGTGAAAAAAATTATAGGTTGTGGGTTTTTTTGTACCTACGTATTGTAAAAAAATGAGGTTTAATTTTTTTAACATTTATTGTGACCATTTTTTCCGATCGCTTTTTCGATATTATTAGTGTAAACTATTAATGTTCTGATGCAGATGCTAGATGTGACAAGCCGAGGACAGGGTGCAATGACGCTCATTGGGGCAGGCCTATGTCCAGCAGTGGACTGAGATAGGCCGATGATGATGATGATTAAAATGCTTATTAGTAATTAAAATACTTAATATTATTATTCACTAACATCAGGATTAGTGAGCATAAATCATTGAAGGTTCGTACCGAACCTTTTTCATGTAAAAATATGAAAGTATTTAAAACACATACAATTTTTCGTTACATCAACAGGCGATAATTCTGTTATGATTTCGCAATACGATTGGCGCCCTTTTAACGAATACAACGTTTGTGTGTTTTTAACATATTTCATCTGAATTCGAAAAAATCATTTCAGTCATCGGACAGTCTCAAAAAATATTTTTTTTTGTTTCAATGCAATGTGATACCTTTTTCACTTGGAAATCGCAGCAATATGGGTGATGTAATGTTAATATCTCATCTCACAGTTATCTTGCTAAGACTTACGTAACATCCCACTTGTAGTTTCCGAAGAGGAAGACAGAGGAGTGTAGTACACTGTCATGTTTCACTAGTTACTTTGAAAATTAAAATGTAACATTTCTGATCCTATATACAGACCATACACCTCACATATAACCTATATAATTTCCTATTTCCTTAAGAACAGAGCTCAAGTCAATATAGTCTTTATGATACAAAATTTGATAACTGCAAGAAGTCATTATCAGTTTGGCAACAAGTCAGCGGTATAGCGCAAGCGAACAAATTGTATGGAATGCTTCCATTGATATCGCAGTTTTCAATCGGTAAACAAACACGTAAATAACTGAACTACAAGGATAAACATATATCCTAACTTCATTTATTGGTTCAGTTGAAAAACTTACAGAAGCTATGTAATCACAAAATCAAAATATTGGACGAACGCATTACTTAATCAGATCCGTTTATCTTAAAATCTCTCATTTTGCATTTCTTATTTGGACCAAATAGGTCAGATACCTGGAAGAGGAATCAGAAGACTCCGGAACTGGAGTACGCGTGAAAAGAATGAGGAACGTAGAATATCGGCCCGTGAGAATGGAGATTGTTAACATTCTGTGCTCTTTATCTATCCTGGACTTGTCACGTCGATATATGAAAATAATAATAAAATCTCATTATCTAACGTACAGTCATCATCATCATCATTATCCACTCCTGTCCACTGCTGGATATAAGCCTCTCCAATGGCACGCCACTGAGTTCGATCTCCAGATCGTCGAATCCAACCGCTAACTTACAATAAATTCCCTGAATTATTATAACCATCGATCAAAAGATTAAATAACATATCTCTATTTCGTCTAAAATGGTAGGTAACCGATTAAATTACCACGACAAAGCCCTTTACATCTGTTTGAGGCGTAGAAAGGTATTCGATTTTAAATCGATTGCAGTCGTCACTGGTCTAAAATTTCCAGTATAGCGCCTTGTTAGACTGAAGCCGTCCAAATAACCAGTTTAGTTCTATGCCAAATTACTCTGTACCGTCTAGCATTGCCAGATTCGTATATAATTGCATTACCAAACTACATATTTAACATATGTATATATGTATATATACTGCGATTCATTTCTGTACATGCTCTATGGAAACCGTGCAGTAGACCATCACATACGTGATATTCTAGGAAAAACATCCTCAAATATCTCGACTTTTCCGGCAAAGATTCAGAAGACTGGGCTAATTTCTTGCATTATATCATTTATGGATATTTTTTTATTTGGTTATGAAAGTACTTAAACAGGTATTAAAAAGTCTTGGGAATATATTAGTGATATTCACTGCATACTGTTATGTGTATATGGTTAAATATGTCTGTTCAGCGACTGCTACTAAGACATTTATCCGTATCAAGCGTAAACAACATGTATTAAAGTATAGATTTTGATTGAGCTGTTTAATTTACTAAAAGACATCTAAAGGACAGTATCAAATAGTCTGATTCGTAAATCCTTCAGCCGTGTCGAAAGGCTTAGCTGAAGCAGCTAGCTAAGTAAGGGAAAAAATATCTTGTCGCAAAGAGGGTAGGGTATTCCAGGCGTAGGGCGATCTAATAAATATTCAAATAGGGCAAGAGGTCCAATGGGCAAGAGGGATGGAGGCTTCACGAGCGACTTTAATGTATCTGTGGTAAATACATCTCGAGCTGAATTTTGGTTTTATGGAAGTTCACTTTTAATACTGCCTCGTTGGTCGAGTGAAGGCAGGCGCAATTGCCGATCGGTAGATCCTGGGTTAAAATCCCGAGTGGGATACTGTTAGATTTTTCTAATTTACAATTTCCAGTAGTGACTCGGAGTCTGAAATTGTGCCCGGTGTATGGCAATAGGTTAAACGTAACTGGTGAAACGTAGGGGTCTACTACACTCCTCTGCCTACCCCTCCGGGGTTTATAGGCATGATGTTACGTTTTTTTTATCACTTATAATATTCGTTTCTACCCACATAATTGTTTTTTCTCCTTTATGTTCCCCATTTCTCTTTGACTAAAGAAATACAAACTCACAAATAACGACTTCGGTCATATTGTATTGTTCTTGCTTCTAAGACTATAATATAATTCGCGCTCTCGTCTTTCAATATTTTGAAATGACTGTTTATATTATTTGTTAGACAAAATGATTTTTTTCTACATTGAAAAATTGACAAAAGATATTAACGTTATTAGCTTTTAACATATAAGAAGACAACGGAAAGCTGCTGGATTCGGAAGGCCCAGGACCGCAAGGAGTGCCGATTAGGGGAAGCCTGTGTTCAGCAGTGGATATCCAAAAGCTAATGATGATGATGAAGCGCTTGACGAATTTAGTAACAATGTTTTAGTTCGGCAAATGCTGGATGCGACAACCCGAGGATAGGGCACGATGGCGCTCAATGGGGGAGGCCGATGTCCAGCGGTGAACTGAGATAGGCTGATGACGATAATGATGTTTTAGTTCGCAATGTCAAAATAAATTTATGCTACCGTTTAATTTGTAACGAACGGATCAAGTTGGCGGGTTTAATCGCGGTATCAGAGTGAATGCCCTTAAGCCAGGATTTATTCAGTAGGTTCGGGACTGGCGGCACAGCGGATGTACACGAACGCTTCTCGTTTCCGGCGGCCATGACTTAAGCCATTAGATATCTATTTGCACGTAAACTGAAAAAACATTTGTATTTATATCACAAACTAGTATTCAAATGTAATGTACATTTAATATACATAATATGTATTGAGAATATTTTGTAATCTAGTAATAAAAAATATTTGTTATTCTTTTAATACATCAACAAAATAATAATAATCCACCCATTTCACTATTGGAATATGGCTCTCCTCTCATATTGAGAGGGTTAAGATAATAGTCTGCCACGCTGGCCAAGTGCGGGTCGGCAGACTTCACGCGTACCATAGAATTTTTTTTTTTATAAATTCTAAAGTGTGCAGCTTTCCTCACGATATTTTCCTTTACTGTTAGCAAGTGATATTTAAACTTAAAACGCACTTTTGTAGAGAGGTGTGCGCCATTGATTTGGACCCAAGCACCCCCTGGAGTGAGAGGCTGAATTCTTAACCACTACACTATTACTAACCACTAGTGCCTAGACTGTTTTTCTTCTTTTTCTTTTTTTTTCAATACATTATAGTTTTTTGTCCTATTTACGTCCTCATTATACATGAGTAAATTATTCCAAGACTTTATTATATCGCATATGGTAACTTTAATTACAAAAGTGGTTGTATTAAAGTCTATTAGTCCTGTTTTCGATCAGTAAAATGGTATTACACGATGTCCACGCGTATCATGTCAATGGTTAAAGCAACCTTTCATTCATATAATCCATTTTAATGTATTAAGCAAGAAATTTAAAAGTACGTTATTACGAGTACTTAGTTGGCGCTATACTTGAATATATGATGACATCGAAGCAAATTAATAAACTAAATTAATTAAGAATTATTTTGTTTTGTCCTTAATAAAGTACGTTTGAATAACAATTCACATGAACAGATAATGACAATAAAAATTTGTTCTTCCGTCCAAAGAATGGTTTAAGACATGTATTATTTCTCAAAAGATCAACAAAACTTACAGAGAATAAAATGAATCTAACTATAACAGACAACTTCTAAGACAAAAATAAACTGGTTTAAAAACAAATGATGCTCAAGTTTAATGTAGACACTAATATATTTGAATTACTGTTTCGTTTGCTTTCCTTCTTGTAATAATACGATTATAAAAGTTAGTACATTTTAATAATATTCATTGCTCGCTGCCGGAACAATAAAGCAGAAAGTTAAATGCATAATTAACAATGGTCCTTGTATATGAAAGAATCACAAAGCGAACTTATGCGATAATGAAGATATTCTTTTTTCTGTTCTTATTTTACTGCGAGTGTAATGATATTTATTTATGTAGTTGATTGCAGAATTATTTCAGTGACTTACTGACCATGAGTACCTTATATTACCATCTCAAGTGGAGTTATTTTGATTGAACTTGAAGTAATATATCATGCAAGTAATGTATGTTATAATAATTTACGTTTCACATCCGTGATATGCATATACTTTGATTGTTCATATAGTTTAATAAATTTCATTCTGCGTACGGAATCCGATGCGCTACGATTGCTAGTACTCAGAAAAAGAAACCGACTGTGAAGAAATCCAATATAAGAATCGGAGTCAGACAAGAGGCTCTCAGATCCGGGTTATTGAGTTCGACTCACATAGATCGGCACCAGCGTTCCCTTATTGTTTTCCGGATCGACGGGATTTTTTCTCCAAATATTGAAAAATCATTTGACGTATTTTGGTTTTAGTTGTGAAAATCCAATTTCTATCACAACCATTTTATTCATTACTCCGATTCACCTAACTTAGGTTCACGAACTGCTATATTTCAATAGATATTTATGAAATTATTAATCCTCGTATTTAAACACTTAAAGATTGCTAAATGTGTTTACTAAGAATATTTATTTTCTTCCTTTCGATAAGCCCTGGAGAAATCCAATATAATGCTCGGGGTTGTCAAGGGGCTCTCGGTACCGTGTTATTGACTGCGTCTCACGTTGTTTGACAAATACGTGGTATTGTCTTTGCAGGTGCTTTTCTTCTAACACTAAAGAGGTACTTGAAATTTCTAGATTTCGCATGTACGATTTTTGAGCGCAATTTATTATGTTTGGTTCTTTTAAAACCTACAAAAATCATCTTACGTGTTTGAGGTGCGTTATATTTGTAGCAGTACGTGAACTTTGTAAGAGTAGAAGTCCTTAGAAATTGTTGTTCTCAGCCCAACCCGTAAGATAACTGGCGTAACTATATAATAATAATTATTATAAAGTATACTCCTATTCTTATTAGAATATCATCGTAAAGATGTTGTCTTGATGATGTAAAGATGGCCTGTTTTAAATCCACTCCTGAACATAGAACTCCTCTGAGAGGTATTTCGAAATAATCCTAACTCTGGTCATGTGGATTGGGGATTGCAGAGCATGGCGTCTCGCATCGCGTACGCTACTCGCCGTCTGCGGTCAAAGCATTAAGCCGTGCTTAGGCCGGTCGCTTCGGACCATGATCATTTAAGTATACATGACTATCATAATTTTGCTCGCCGGAAGTTCAGTCAGCAATATGTAGATCAGATATTCGCGGGACAACCTTGTATAGAAGACAGTTAGTGACAACATTTTCCGAAAGGCTTTCGTTTTGTAGAAAGTACATTAAGACTCCATTCCCTCCGGTTATCGTGCGGTCCCAATCGTTACTGGCTACAGAACGGTTATTACCTTTGTAGCGGCCGAAACTCGAACCCAAAAAACCAGTAGATCTGGCACTTTACGAGGCACGACGGCTAAAAATCATTTGCTATAACGATTTAGAAAAACCGTGAGGATAGCTGGATGTTCTAGGCTTCTGCATATTGTTCTCTTACGCGTTTCAAACCTGCCATCTTGCCGGAGTCAGCGTGAGTAAAACGAACCCTTCTCATTCTCCAACCTGACTCATGTTCAAACATGAATGACTTTGGTGTTGTTCATATGTCCATTAACGGATAATATTAGAGAGCGAGATATGTATAAATAAATTTCCCTCCACATCATACTAGTGGAAAGGGTTCGGAGTAGGAAACCCAATACAAGATATTCGTTGCGTTTTAGTAGTGTTGGCTATTTCTGTTAATCTACGCGATAAATTTTCAATGGGCGTACATCTGTCTACTGTATAAGAGTTATGTTTCTTATTTGTAAACGGCCAGTGTGTACGTTTGGACATATATATCCTTAAACATAAAATAAAAGTTATGTTTCCCTTAGAAAAGAGTTCCTAAATGATAGATTATTTTCTACGATTATATATAATACGCCTACGCAGTAGAAATTTTAATTTATTGCTAATGGCGATTTCGTAGCAACATAGTATTAATTAAATATTCAGCAGTTATTAATAATTAAAATTAAGTACTTAAAATTATCTCATACTTTTTACTCAAGTACAGCAGTCGAGGTATTAATTGCCTTGTTTTATAATGTTGTAAAGAATTATAATAATTAGACCATTTTTATTTTGGAGAAAAATAACGCATCGATTTATTTATATAGAAAACATATTTCCCGAGCTGTTAACGTTCATATTAGTGCACAGAATACAGTTTAGAATTGTTGAAACTAACAATTGCTGAACATTTCTTCTAGAATATACTTTTTTAGTATTGTTCTGTTTAGAATACAACGGTTATTCTATAAAGTGCTAATACATGAAGAATCATCTCTTATTAATACTCATATACATGTGTGAGCGAGATCGTGATATTATTTGTCATAAGTTGATCGTGGTCAGTTGTTTCATGAGTTACCACTAATATTTTTCAGCATAATACCGCTGTTCCGTGGTTTTTTGACAGGTAAGAAATTATAACGGTCGGCTAGCACGATGCTATTTTAAAGTTACTTATGAATTTTAATTTGTAATGTGTATTTTTATACCTCCGGTGGAATATTTCCTAAAATTTTTGTCATGACATTCCACTTCAGGGAAATATACATAGGTAATGCGAATTATCGAATATTAAAACTTTATGATATTTAAATTATTTTATATCAATAAACCGGCATTTTATTGATACAATATGGTAGAATTATACCTATAATGTTATAAATTCGGGTTTCTACCTACCCTTTAATGGTGTGTCGTTGTCGTAAACAAACCCCGCGTAGACCACCATGTATAATTATTTTCTAAGCAACGTATGACATTTTTACGTCAGTGTGTGACCCCTTAACACGGTGTGCGAAGTTAGCTTCATAATTAATGCCCTGTACGAGGGAAATTAAGTCGTATGCGTAGAAGTTAGAGTGCATTTTTGATGTGTGTGCTGTGGGATACATTTAATATGAGACGTGAAATATGTCAAGTGATGATATGATGAAAAGGTGATTAGCTGTGCGCTGGAATATTACAGTGCTCTGTGACTTAGATTGTGAGTATGTTTGAGTGCTTGAAGTTAAATATAGAAGTATTGTTGTTATGTGTCATGTTTTGTATTAGCGAGTTTTTATATTGAGGGCAATAATGAAACATTTTTACCAGAATTATCATTTTATTTTATACAATGGAATGTGCTTATTAAAGCAACGTTGAATGCACATCAAGTGTGCACGTTGGGAGTATAATACGAAGCGAGTGCCACAAAAAAATGGCTGGATTAATGAAGTCTTTTGAAACAGAATTGCGGCGCGTATGTGAAAAGGTGTAATGAAATGAATAGGACTATTGTGATCATTTTGTTAGCGGAATGGTGAGTGGTGTGGTGTGATACTTACTGTGCAGCGCAAAGGCACATAGCCGAGAGCGCACGAGTGGTCGCCCGCCGCTCGGCCACGCCACCGCGCTACCGCATGGCGCCAACGAGGCACCGCCAGCGCGACCAGCCCGCGCGTGTACACTCCGCGCGCAAACAGACGCGCGTCTGCACCCCGCGCGCGAAACCCCGCGACCTCGCCAGCCGCGCCGCCGCGAGCAGTCCACGAATCGCCACGCCGAACAGTCCGACTGTTGACAATCCACATACGATCACTTAAGACTTACTACGGCCCGTCAAACTCGGGACATGACTTCAATTATTCATGGAACTTCGTCGTTTTTGTTCTCGCGCTGTCGCATTGCAGGAGAATGGGACAACTTGCCGCGGTTAGTGATGAATTTTATTTTATATAAAATACTTTACGGATCCGTAGATTTCGTACGCCTATCGATTCGGATACTCACATTAGCATGCCAGCGTCGGCCCCCCGGTTATCAACTACCGTTAACATAAACAATTGGCGCGATCATTTTGTGCAGCGGATGTCACATGCCGAGGTCGCGATCGAAGGAGCTCGGGCCGGCCCGGCTTGAGCGTCGGCCGGGCCGCGGGGCTGCCTCCGCCGTCTGCGGCGTCGCTTGCTAAATGAGCGGATTATGCGCGGGGCGCGATCGTCGGAGGCGACACGCGCGTTCGGCACTGCAGGCCGCCACTGAGGAGGGGCGGCCCGGGAGCGCGGCTGATCCCCGCGCCGCACCCCCTCGCCGCCCTACCGCCATGTGCCCGGAGCTCGCCTCGCAAAGGGTTGTCGGAGAAGGGAAATTTCTACTACAGACTTTTTGCAGTACCACTTTTAGAAACAGCTCATTTTTAAATAACTTCTCGATCACTTGAGGTAAATATTACAAAATAATTATTTAGGTTTTTTTTCCGACTACCACTTGTTTCCTTTTAAATTTTCTTTCCTTACGGTCAGTACATTCGACATTGATATGTCATTTTATTTTCTAATTAACTTATGTAATTTAAGTAGCATACACGCACCGCAAGTTGGAAAAACTGTAACACAGCCCTTAAATTTTCAATGGTAAGTGCCGAGCGGCGCCGAAGTTTGCCGATTGATACCGAGCGTCGCGACGCCGAGCCCGACCGAGAAATCGCGACCGGCGCCGCCCAGTCGATAAGGCCGTCTCCACTCTCCGAACAAAGACACTAACCTACAATAATTACATTTAATTAAGAATAACCGAATTATTTTGAATAAAAAACACATGCCGGAGCCAACTGACTATTAATTATACCATCTAAGTTAATTTAAAAGTAGTTTTAAGTCATAAAAACGCGTAGCGTTCTGCGCGAAAATATTCGCAAACAAAACTCTTAAACGTTCATAAATAATATTTCGCGCAGCTATTTACAAACTGCAAACACAAACCTACACTGAAATTCAAAGATAAAGCTAATTTAGTGAGTTATAAATAAATAAATGAGTTGGAAATACGTGTTTTTGAAGTCGTGAACTCCAACCACGTGGCAGATGGAAACACGTAACTATAACAACTCATCGAGTGCTGAAAGTTACACCGGCCCATTCAGTTGCCGTACATTTGTTTACATGTTATTACTGTGGTATTTTAACATTATACAACATATATTTTACAATTTTTATATCTGATATGTATTATAATGATTACTGTGGTACGTGTAAGCTAATTTTACACTTCGGACGAGTTTTACAAATGAAGTCTTGTAATATACGAGTTGTTTATTTAATTATTTGTAACGTAAATAAATATTTGAGTGAAAATTGGGGTCAGCGGTAGAATTATGACCTGTTTGAAAATTTATTTAGTGTATTTTACGCATCGGTTTATTAGGTAAAGGAAAAGTCACAGAGACTAGTAAACAGGAAAATCGGGATGGTTTTATTAAAATCTTTTAGTCAGTGTCGGGTGTATGTAATTCCGATACACTGAGCATAACTCCACTATTTACTGGGTTTAATCTTATTTACTATGGTGTTTTCAAGAACCACAAAGCCGTGGGCGACATGTTAGGTTGAGTTAGATGTCAAAAACCTTAAGTACAGTGGTACATTCAATACTTAAAAGTCACAAACTAGTCAGAGCCCTAAAGTGGAAATATATTAATATGCTTATGATAGTATGAAAAAATGCCAACACATATTTTATTTTGTAATAAAATCTCCATACAATGATTTTATTGAACAAATTATTCACAATTTTTTCCTTCTTAAATTATTCAAAATCAACGTGCCTCCTAAAAGATTTAAGCGTATATATATCTAATTGTTTCTGTGAATCAAGAAATGCTGAAGTATATTAAAATGGATATAAAATTTGTAACGTCCGAATTGATAGTTTAATTTATAATTAATTTAATGCTCCGACCGTACTAATATTAATAAATTATTATATGTTGCTAAGGACCAAAGCAAAGTATGTGTGAATAAGCTTTTTTCAGGCATGTCTGATCTATCTTAGGACGCAACTACAGTTTCAATTAGGCAGAACTGCTACCATGCACGCAATGTAAAAATGCTTAAAGCTTACTAAACTTGAAACTTCTTTTGCTAGACTCATATTTGTCTACAATCTGATTGTACCCAGAGTTTAGTACGATTGTCTAGAAAATGCACGTTCGTTTTTACCACGCACATATAAAATATGGAATGTTCCATATTTCATTTATCGGAAGCACTATGACATGGTGTTCTTCAAGAAAAGCGCAAAGAAAACTCTCCTCCAAGGCTTCAGATTGGGCACTCTTCGAGTGTCGCCTTTGGTGATCACTTAACATCAGGTGGCCCGTCCGCCTGCTTGCCAGACAAATTTAAGGAAAAAGTGCCCATTCACTTGTGCATTTGAACTATTCCACGTAAAGATAAGACAAGAGCCTTATCCAAGCTACTAGCAGCTGGCAGTGGTTGGATACGAAGAGCTGAAGATAGAGCTCAGTAGTGTGCTGTTGGAGAGGCCTATGTCCAGCAGTGGGCTGGGACAGGCTGGTGATGCTGATATTGACGACGACAGTAATAGAAACCTGGACAGAATACCACAGAACATCATAACGCGTTAGAGCACAGGTGGAGCTGTAGCATTACAAAGTATCGTGAAAAATGAGCCGCAAGTCACAATAAAGTATAAACTTCCCTCCACGTCACAGGTACTGAATAACGAGAGAATAAAACAAAATGAAGGAGCAGATATTGCTCTGTCAAAGACTTTGTACGCGAGATTACTTTCTGAAGTGTGAAGTAAACTTGAAGTGTTGTGTCAATATATCACAAACTTCAGACATTAATCTTATATCACAAGCTCATAGCCGCGATATGTCCGCTAGCTGAAACGATATGTCATGTTATGCAATAGAAACGCAGTTGGTGGTCGCCAGCGGCGAGAAGCTATATTGTGTTAGTTTGACATACATGAAACAGGTGTTATGTAATAATTGCAGAGTACTTCAAGTGATAAAATCAAATCAGATTTTTGGGATCCATATCCCAAAAAGTTCGCTAGTTATAAAGGTTATTATGTGCTCTAAAGTGGGGTATAAATGAACGTTATTCAGATTTAATTCATCGCACTCACAAGTAATTTTAATTTTGGAATCTCAAACCAAATGTTAAATATATGAAATTATTAAAATATATGAAATCCTCAATGGTGTTAAGACTATCGGTTTATTCACATCGAAAAGGGGATTAGTTAAATTTGAAAAAAAAAAATATTCCTTACTTCTGTTACTCTACTTCAATTAAATAGAAAATTCTATTTCAGTGTAACACACAACCACTTACAAACTAACAGGCAGTAATGCACTTCCTCCCTTTCTTCGCACTTCCGGCAAGACATGTTCGAGGGAGATCTCTACTGCATTAGAATATTTTTTCGTAGCGTAGAGTTGTTTAGTTACTGTTCTGTGATAGAAAATTTATATAGCCATATGCTTAATTCTTTCAGATTGCGAATAAATGAGTGAAATGGATAAATTTTTTTTTAAACATGAACTTAGATTTATTTAAAGTTAGCTTTTTGTAGATATTTATAATTTTGACACAATTTTTGTACCTGCCGGATATTCTCATCATCACCTTAGCTTGTCTGGTAGAAGAGACTCGTAGACAATAAATTCACCTTTTGTATCCTAACTTTATTTATCAATGTAAAATAAGTAAAATAAAAATTGTATATTAATATTTAAATTAAGACCGAAGTTCGTTAAACTTTTCAAAAGTCGCTATTTACGTTGAACAATTCTTACTGAAATGTAATATTCAATCAGCTTCAAGATTTATTCGGTAAACAAGAGTTTAAAGGGAACAGTTCGATAATTTATTTACTCAGTCAATAAACTTATGATTCAGGATGGTTTCCAATTATTTAATTATTGAATAATAATACACCGATAACTTTTCCACGTAAAGTTTCAGCCCAATAAGTTTCAACGTTTAAAGAATTAATATAGCTATTGTTAAACTCACCTTATAAATATTGTTTATTTACAAAAATATATCCATACTCATTATTGGTTCAAATTTACAATGTATAATATGTAAATAGATTAGACATTTGACAGGTCTGCAGGTATCATCATCATCTTCATCATCATCATCAGCCTCTCTCAGTCCACTGCTTGACATAGGCGTTCCTCAATGAGCGCCATCGCACCCTGTCCTCGTCTTGTTGCTTATCAGCAGTTATAGTGGTTTCAAACCCTAACGGCTGAGCCAAGGCTATTTATTTCATTTCATTTCATTCCGAGCAGTGTACATGTAGATGTACTTCTACGGATTTTAAAATACATTTTTCCAATATATTCAAGATTATTCACAATTATAAGTCCGTATCTAATAACTAAAAAGTCGTACGTAAAACTGAAAAGATCATCCAATAATTTATCACAGATACGAAACGTAATCAAACTTCCCAACCATCCATTATAACCAATACCCTCTGGATTTAAATGTGTCCCCAGATATTGGAAACTTTTGCGAATAATAACGCTATTAAATTGATCGAAATCACAAAACAAGAGTAATGACGTCACGCCGTAATTCACTTATTCTTCCCAAACAAATTATAATTTGAATCAAGTGTTCTCTACTCAATAACGATCCGACTTCCTATTGAGTTCCAAATTCAAACGTTCTTTAAGGGAATTCTTGAATTTAAAATAATGAACAATTTAAAAATGGAACAATCATGATGTAATTGAAACCGGAACGGGAAAGGATTACTGGTTTCAGTGAACATTGAAACATACACTGTGATATACTCAGTCACGTTTGCTTAAATCACTCCACGTGAGCTTACGATAAAATGAGTCGATCTCTAGAATAGATATTCCAAATTCAAATCGTGCATATTTGTGTTGGAAACACGGTTGAGCTAAAAAAGGTATATCAATGCTACTTATAGGCATGTTACTGGCACATGCGTTTGTTAACTACGTATATGAATAACTTACTAACCGTCAGTTGTTACCATACTATTAATATTTTAAACTAATATCTAATTTCTGGATTTTCAATAAATAGTCAACCTTAATAATATTGATTTCGTAATATGATATTTTATTTTATCATTCAAAAGCTGTAAGTCTAGGGTAGCTGTAAAATTTAAGCTGGAAACTTAAAGCTTAAGCGTCTTGAAGATAGACATGACATCAATATGCGACGACAAGAACAGCTTAGATAAGATCCCTTAACTCCCGTCAATATGATAAGGCGTAGCGCGTCTACGCCTAGTGTATGCGTTACGCTACGTGCTACGACGCTACGATTATGCGCCACGAGAAATACGTTATTTCGCACGCAATAACTATATATTATATTATATTATATTATATCACGAGGATAAAGATAGAGTTAGATTTAAGGAATATTTATTAAAAGAAGAATTATTACAAGAATATTAGATTTCAAGAAGATTTCCATTTCCCTTACACCCGTGCAATAGATAAACCAAATCAAATCAAACTTGTATTTGCATTAACATAGGTTATGCGATTGTTACAATATTACACATAAATAATTCCGCTACTTTTCACCTATCAAGGTACAAAAAATTTAGGTTTAGAATTACATTAAAATTATAGAATGATGAAAATTTATGAAAATTACTTAACAATTTTGACATTAAATTCATTCACCAGCTAAGAGGCTTACTCAAGTTGAACCCAAATATTTTAAATTGACCCAAAATAAACTACCTTTTCTAAATAAGAGTAATAATTAGTTATCTTTCTCATAAACATCTATGATTGTAACATCCTTTTACCTACTGTCCACAATAAACCATTTTGAATTGAATTGAATTAAAACACCATGGTATCGAATTGTTGTCTAACAATTTCTTTTTGCGAAAGAGATCTTTTCTAAAATTGCGCTTTAGAAAAGCGCAATCTTAGTTCGTTTAGTACTATTATTGGCTTGTTTACGGCCTTCAATAAAATATAATAATAAATGTCTTAGGAAATAATAATAATATATTTGGACATCTCTACACACGGACATCTGATTAAAAGTAAACATAAAAGATAGTATCATGCTACCCATACGGCTGATAAACTTCATTTTACAATCAGACATAGAAAAAAGACTTTCAATCATCACACAATTATATTTTCTGTGTAAGAATCGAACCTACGATCACTGGTGCAACAATCAGGCTCACTAACCACTGCACCAACGTGTCAATGAGAAACTTTATGCACATACATTTGCTAATGTACATATGTATATCCATTAACTCCTACGCTGTTTGCGAGCGTTTCAATTAAAATTGTTTTAAAACAAAACTCCTCTCGTGCTGTATGACTTTCATTAATTATTAATTATTTTTACCAAGTTGTATATCTCTTGACATGTACATGACTGCATTATGTTACTTCTGATCTTCGTAATATAACAAAATTTGACGATATAAATCTTCTAACACTGATAAGTGTTACAATTTCTTTGTTATAAATACTCATACTTTTCTATCATGAATACGAATGAATTCACATGTAAATGAAAAGTAGAATAATTAAAAGATAATTTTTGTAATATTTTATATGCATAACCTATAAATAACCCTCTTGGTGGACACGAGTTACCACCTCTACAGCTCCACACATATTATTTCATTTTTTTAAATTTAAGCAATTTTTCAAAGACAATTTGATTTACAATTAAACCTTACATCCGCTTTCAACCTTCCTTTGCAACAAAGCATTAATAATAAAACAATAGGATTTTTTCGAAACGTATATCCTCTTTCCCAAAATATAAGCAATCTTCATGTTCAATTTCATCAAAATCGGTTCAGCTTTGATGTAAACATGATAAATATTAAAATAAAATTTCTCTACCATTTACAATAACAGTGTGGATAAGAGCACTAACGTCGTATTAAAATACTTTTAGAGCATGAAGTCACTACGTCAAAGAAGCTTAACATTAGACTGAATAACCGAAGCCTTATGTTACTTTCAAATATAATAAAATTTCGGTACAACCTCCTCATACGTCGCGCCAGTTTCAGAGTTTTCAGGCTTTGATGCTAAAAGGTTGCTCGATGACAGAATCCAATCTGCCTTGAAGTTTGTAATGGTAGTGTGACAATGTTTCTTCTTCTATACAAGACAGTCTCCTTTGTATCAAATAATAATTACAGCAATACTTGTGTAGCTCTCTTGCATTGGATATCGTATTATATGAATAAATGAGTATCTCGTTTTGTCCACCTAATTGGTCTAGAAATGTATTGTTTTTCAACAAAAATAACTTAAAATCACAGGTTAAGAAGCTAAATATAGATTTAACGTGTTTATTTACATATTATTATGTTATTTTATATATCATACGCTTTCTTGGTGATAATAGAACTTTTTAGAATAAATCTTACATAAAAATTATACATCGCTTAGTAGGCATGATTCGTTTGTAAACGTGTTACTCGTATTACAAACAATATAATGTAAGGAAGTCATGTTTGTAACCCAATAAGAAAAAATAAGCACATTTTTACCGCTATAATTGTCTAAGATTTTTGTATAAATACCCCAAAATCGAAGCCTATGCGATTAGATAAATTTCTATTCAAAAACACCTGTGGCTTCATAAAGACAGGTCGGTTTAATCGTTTCATTAATTTACATAATCAATATTATATAAGCTAACACCGTGATTTACTAAACGCAAATTACCTAATCTCCAGCTTACAATAGATGTCCGATAAATTAGAAGCGAGCGCGCTAATCATTTGATGCGGATAATACGGTCAAACACGGTTCATCACTCCTGGGAAGAACTAGAAATTATATGTGAAAATTGGGCTGTGTAGGTTAATAATTTTTAAGGTCTCGGTAATTATAATAATTATTATTATTCTGTTAAATTAACCTTGATTGTTTTCGAACAATTGCACAATAAAATAATATGATAAATTGTGTACATGTATAAGGGTGCATTATACATTATTATTTATGTTGTTATAGTAAATAATATCTAGGTACCACACTATAAATGCTCTGAAATAGACGCATAGACTGATTGAAGCTGTTTGTATGTATATTTATAAATATGTAATAAATACTGACTGCCTCGTTGGTCGAGCGATTGCAAGCGCAACTGCCGATCGGGAGGTCTTGAGTTCAAATCCCGGGTCGGGTACTATTGTAATAATGTAGTAATTTTTCTAATTTAGGATTTCTAGTAGTGACTCGGAGTCTGGCTCAGCGCCCGGTGTATGGTAATAGGCTCACCACCTATTCCATGGGACTTAAACGTAACTGGTGAAACGTGGGGGTGTAGTACACCTCTCTGCCTACCCCTTCGGGATTACAGATGTGATGTTATGTTGATGTTACAAAAGTTAAAACATTAAGATTTATGCTTTACAAAAAATCAAATTCAAAAGTTTTACAAGGATGGACATGCATTATGAGCAAAGTAAAGAAGAGATCACGACAAAAAATATATTTTTTCAACATTATTTTAATAAAAAATGTAGAGACCTCTTTTTCTGAATCACTCTGCGGATCCTCCTTCCGAACAATAACTTGTGGTAAGACATGCTTCCTCTCAGGTCTCTGTTGTTCTATAAAGTCTTCAGTGTCGGACTCTTCTGACGATGAACCAACTTGAGCATATTCTGGTTTTTTCCCTGATATGTATCGCTGCACCTTCACCTTTTGCATAGAAATTTCACCTGTAAAAATCATAGTACAGGTCAAAAAATATAAGATATTTCCTTACTAGATTACACTCTAAAAGTCCCTGCGCGAATAAAACACATGTCCAAAATTGGCATAACACGACTGCTTTATGAAATTCATGAAAAAGCAGGGGGAAAGTATTGCCCTTATATTGTATATTTACTATATTACAAATTTAATATGACTGTTCCAATAACAAATATCAATTAGTACATGACAAAATCACAGAGTTTCACAAAACTTACCCTTTTCATTTCGTATAGGCACAGCGCCCGCCGTACTTTGTATACCAATCGGTTGAGCTGGTAATATGTTCATTTTACTAGTTTATTAACAGTTATCACGATAATTTATACGTTCATTTATATCTACAAAGGAAGAAAATAGAGATTAAGACAAGCACCGTCACACAATAATATTCAACTGGTCAGTAAAATTTATCAATAACACATCCCTAGAATTTACATTCAACAATTTTTTTGACAAATGACAATTTCACTAACAATATGGCGTCAATATCAATGCGTTCTGCTTACTTTACAGGAAAAAAAATTCCAAAAAATATTAAGTAATTTTATTTACACCCGAATTTAAATTATTCAAAATATTATCTGCTACCCATAAGGGACTTGACGTGAAGATAAGTATGTATTAATCTGCTCGTTAAGTTAGAGTACTTTGGGCAAAAGGTTTTAATTTTATGAATAATTTCTTGAATCTCGTATTGATCCGCGATGTTTGGTACGACACTGGATTATTTGAATTGTTTATACCTACATTGTACTTTTCTAAAGTTGAAGTACTTCCAGGCGACTAAACTCATAGCTACGAGTTGTCTAAAGAGTTAGCAATATATTTACCCCAAAACCCCAAAATAATGAAACTTTCAAGCCTACAGAGCTAAAGTTTCAGAGGCATATTCTTTAGTAGGCATGAAAAACGTTTATACTATATTCTATTCAGTTTAAAGTTATTTTATTACCACATTATTATATTTTAAGTATTTAGGCAGCAGCAACTTATGAATGCATCTATATGTACTTGCTACTCCCACTACCTAAAAATGTTTTATATTAAATAGTAAAATAAAATTTCTGTAATTTATATTCTGATAAAGGTATTTAAAAGCAAAACGTTTTATCTATGCACTAAGATTGACTTAAACTATGTAGTTGTCTAAATATTTTTTTCGTCTTACACCTATATATTGTAAACATGTTATATTACTTCAAAAGCAAACACGAACGTAAAAGTACGTACTCTCTGCAATACACACTCACACATTAAAAATATTCACAAAGTAATTTATTATGTCATGAAAGACATGTCTTATCTTTTTTACCCAGACGAGTTTTATCTGTGTCGTACCGTCCCTGGACTAAATTCAAGTGTGCTATTGTGTGAAATCTAAAAAGAAAAACTGCTATCTCGTCAGTCGTCAGTAGCAAACCAAAGGGTAAACGAGAACTTCGTTTGGAGGAACAACAATATCCTGCACTTTATAACACCTTGCACATCAATAAGACATTTTAAATTGCAATCATGGCAGCTTCATTAGAACTTAAAAGCTTTGATGAACTTGTAGCAAAATCCCTAACAGGTACCGATTTACAAGAATTTAACAGAATTTACTACGGAAGAACAGATCATAAAGTATTAAAGATTAAAGATAGTTCCAAGAAATTTGCAGTAAATAACAATTTTGAAATTGCGGCTTATGATTTTCCTGCTCAAAAGGAGAGTACTAGGAGTTGCCGTATCGTTCGTGTTGGTATAATTCAGCACTCCATCGTAATATCGACTTCTAAGCCAATCGAAGAACAACGTCAAGCGATATTCAACAAGATAAAAAAAATTATTGACACTGCTGCAGTTGAAGGTGTCAATATTCTATGCTTACAAGAAGCGTGGAGCATGCCTTTTGCTTTTTGTACACGTGAAAAACAGCCTTGGTGTGAATTTGCTGAATCAACTCAAGAAGGGCCAAGTACACTATTCCTTAAAGAATTAGCTGCAAAGCATGGACTAGTCATAATATCTCCTATTTTAGAAAGAGATGAAATTCACGGTGACACTATATGGAACACAGCCATAGTTATAAATGAGTTAGGAAAAGTAATTGGCAAACACAGAAAAAATCACATTCCTCGAGTTGGAGACTTCAATGAGTCTACATATTACTTTGAAGGTAATACAGGACATCCAGTCTTTGAAACAAAATTTGGAAGGATAGCTATCAACATTTGCTATGGTCGTCATCATCCTCAAAACTGGATGATGTTTGGAATCAATGGGGCTGACATAGTTTTCAATCCATCAGCAACAGTGGCTGGGCTGAGTGAACATTTATGGGGTGTGGAAGCACGTAATGCTGCTATAGCCAACAGCTATTTTACATGTGCTATTAATAGAGTGGGAACTGAAACCTTTCCTAACGAATTCACTTCTGGAGATGGGAAGCCAGCACACAAGGACTTTGGATATTTCTATGGTTCTAGTTATGTCACTGCCCCCGATGGCAGCAGAACACCAGGACTTTCAAGAACCATGGATGGCTTATTGATCTCCCAGCTAGATTTAAACCTATGCAGGCAGATCAAAGACAAATGGGGTTTCACTATGACTCAACGACTAGATTTGTATGCAGAGAGCTTGAACGAAGCAATTAAAAATGATTATGTTCCACAAATAATAAAGGGTAACACCTCTTGAAATTGTGTGGTCCTGTAACAAATTATAATTTCATAAGAATGATGTATTTAGCAAAACCATATTTTTATCATAAGAAAAGATTGTTTATATTTTCATTGCAATATAATTTTGTATATAAAATATGTCTTATCTGTTTCTTACTATGCACTCCAGCACCTCGGGAAAAATAAAATAAAACAACATATAAAAAACTTTGTGTATCAATGAGAATAATACAGATGTGAACTATAGATAAATATAGTGGGTAAGAAAGGGGTACATTCAGAAATCAGATTTGATACATGCATTTAACATTACAATCAGTGCAATACTTTTGACAACATAGTACTGCATGATGAAATGTTGCACATTGATGTTAAAGCAATTGACTTCTATATAAAAATAACTTCCAATGACTTTACATTCACACATAATGTAAATATAATTTATACATAATTTTCTTTTTCATAGATAGTTCACATGTACACTTGTAAATAAATAATTTTTTTATGCAACAAGTATTACATCGCCAAACCAGATTTACAGCGGAAATGAAGGACACAATTACCATAACAAAGAGAATGCATCTGTGTGTACCCCTAATCTCAACTGTAAAATTGATTATCACTATGCACTAATATTCTATGCAGTCTTTGCACGCATGGCGGCACGTTTTCCAGTTACAGCCTGGAAACCAGATTTGATACTTGCTACGGAGCAACGGGATCCACAGGTTTCACACTGCAGGAAGAAAAGCCTGGTGTCTTTCTGCAGGATTGTATCTGGTGAACGACATGTGTGACAGGTGACATATTCTTTGATATATCTACGTAAAACGTTTTCTATTTGTTTCTGCTGGAAACGTCCCTTGATGATCAACTGACTATTACCATCTACAGAGCCACTAGTTCCCAATTCAGCTAGTAGGAAATCTAACAAATGTTTAGGTTGCCGATGTAGAGTTTTGCAAATTTCTGTAAAGTTTGCAAAAGATGTCTTTTTAGTACCAATTCTTACAACTTGTGGAGGTCTCATGATGAATTTTTGTTTCTTGCCAGACACCATAGTTGGATTTTTCTCTCGCATAATGTCAAACACGCGTTCGAGGAGCTCATCGTATGTGTAGTCACGATCGCTGCCAATCCAATCACCGTGCTGGTCTTCCACATTCTCCTGATCTTCATCATCCTCTATTGGTACTATTTCATCATGGTTTTTCCTCTTCTTCTTCTTTTTTGATTTAGTGAAGTCGATGTCCAAATCAAGATCGTCGATGACCTCTTCCTCTTGCGGCTCTGGCTCTTCAGCAGGGGGCTTTTCGTCTTTCGTTTCCGGTAGGGAACTTTCCAACTCTTCAAGGTTGAAGAAAGTCTTCTTTTTCTTCTTCTTCTTTTTACCAAAGTTATCTAAATCTAGGTTGTCGTCCTCTGGTACGTCGACGTCACCCGCCTCAGCGGGAACTTCCATGCTGGTACTTTCGCCCGTTTCTCCAGCCAATGCTGCATCCATGTCAAAACCAGTCTTCTTCTTCTTTTTTTTCTTTAAAGTTGGATCAAAACACATATCTTCATCCATGATTGTTTATTAAATTAGGCACGCGGAGCTAGATTGAAATGATGGTTATTGGTTAGGACAATTTTCTAGTTAGTAGCGAGCGAATGTCAAAACGTTGCATCAGCTTCCCAGATAATATAATGTATGTATATGTTCCATGGTGTTACCATTGTTTTTTTCACATTTTGTGATTTTATATGCCCATATGGGTAATCAAAATGAAACACTTCACCACATATTTTTATACGACAATTCATTTTACAAAATTATTTATTTGCTAATTCTTATAAATCATTGAAGTATTACAAGATTAGTTAACAGAATAAAATATATTTCCTTATTAAGTTATCACATAAAATTTTAAAATTTTTAAGTAGATATGCTGAGCCTTTACAACAACTTAACTGAAATCCTTATCAGCACACTGTCATACCAAGTTCTACAAATTCCAAAATCTAACAATATCTTTGTGTTTAAATCAAAGACCTTTCCATACGACCTACGAAGTACAAAACTAATTACCTAAATCATACTTGGTTATTTAAAATTGCTATATGTCAGATTATTTCTATAAACTAAAGACATTGATTTTGTTATACCGGTGGCTGATACAAACAAATAAATAATTTTCCGAATGTATAAATTTCACTAAAGTAGGTACGCAATAAAAATACGCTAAAATGTTTTTTAACGGTCTGTCAAATGAAATGAATGTCAAACTTCATTTAAAGTAACCTTAAAATATTCCAATATTCCAATGGTTATTTTATTGTTTTAATAACAAAATGAATACATTAAGAATCCACAGAAATATTTTACATCTCAAAAATATAAAATTGAGGCAATACTCACAGGTGGCACTTCCTGAAGAAGATGAATATACAAACACACCAGTTTATCCTCCTATTTTGGATGGATCTCTCGCACAGAGGAAATTACGAGAAAGGGAAGCTCTCCATGATAGAATTAAAAATGTTAACACCGTAGAAGAAAAACAAATTGCGCTTAATATGCCTCGTTATTATGGATGGCAGTGTGTTATGCTGAATAACGCTATACCATACAATGCTATGCCGTTGGTCCAGTGCTACACAAGAAGTAATTTTAAGTTAATTGACAAGCTCCCTGATACATACACTGAAACGGCGTCCGTTGCTGAAACAGTTACGAAAGAAATAAAGTCTCACGTTGAAGATGCTATTGCTATTGAAACTGAAAGTTTAGAGTGAGTTTTAAATTGACACATGTACCACTACACTAATCTAATTATACAACTGGGCATGCATCGAATAGAGTAGACCTTAAGTAAACCTGGCAATAACCCTTCTCTAGCGATGATAATAAAGTTTCATAGCTGAGCTATCAATAGAGATATTTATATATTGTGAAGCTTCCATACATCTTAGGATGCATCTGAACTTTCCATCAGACAGGATTGCGGGCAAATATTAGCATATCATATATTTCAAAAATCTATCTACTAATAATGGAGTGTAGTGTATGGCATCTGATTTATGTAGTAGTTGCAGGATTAATTATTTGTAATGCATGAGTAGTTGTAGTGGTTATAGTAGTTCAATTGAATACACAGAAACTGCCAAAAACCTATCACTGGTTTTACCTATGGCTGAGGCAGCTATGATCAATTTTGCTAAGTGCTTACATATTACAAAAGTACAATGACTAAAACATGACTTTCATTGAGCGTATATATATACCTTATAATGAATAAAAGAATTTGAATTTGGATTTAATAATTTACCGACAAACCAACTGCATTTCACAAAGAATATCATATATCATATACTTGTTTTCGGTTGTTTTAAATCATGATAAGGATTGAACATTTGATATTTTTTTCAGATCTGAGTCAATGCCATTATTAAACAGAAGTGACATTCAAAATAAGGAGACTGAGTTGACCAAGAGGATTGTGAAGCAAATTAACAGGATTATAATGAATAATTTGACTGACAGAGTTTCTCATATATTGTCTGCTCAGGTATAATTTTTTGGAATTAATAATATTAGGATATATAATTGATTGTTTTAAATTTTCTTAATAATTGCTCAGTCTGGACTCATGTTTGGTGAATGCATCATAGTGTTCAACCCAACTTGTATTACATAGAAATGTAACTGTTGAAAGATGGTCATATACTCCTGTCTACCCTTTAAGGAATCTTCCCTAAAGGGTAGACAGGATCTGTATCTACAGAGTTGATATCCTTATTTCATATTACAGAATTTGGATATATTAAAATTCTGGGATATGTCTTATTTTTATAAATGTTTGCACGCTCAAAAATAATAGAAGCATACTATCAGACAATAAATTAGCCTATAAGTATACTTGTATGGATTTATCTCCATAAATTATTGCACATACCATCCTATATGTACATTAGTGTATGAATTATAAGTAAAGTCCTTGAATAGTCTTTATCTGTTACAAACATCTACAATATATTTTTTATTAAATACATATACATACATATAAGAAATTATACTTGGTGAGCTTATGAATTTAAAAGCTATAATAGTTGACCTAAGTATCTAATTGGTTAACATAAGTTTTAAATTATCCTCCGCAGGTGGATTATGAACCTCGTCATGAAGCATTCTGGTTTGTTGGTGGTGTTGACGTACCAACAAAAGTAGTGAAATGGAGGAAACAATACAGTTGGTTAAAACCTAGGGCATATGAACCTATTGATAGACCAGTTCAATATATAGGTAAGAATTTCAAAATGTTTATAATTTTCATATTAATTATGTGAACATTCTTAAAGTATTATTGGGTTTTTAAAACTTGAAATTCAATACTATTGAATGAGAAAAATAAGGACCTTTACAAAATCACTTCTTATCTCTGTCTATAATAAATATATTATCATGACACACAAGTTTATGATGATGAAATCTTTTTTATTTCTAACACATGATGAATAGTAACATGCTGTTAAAGAATTAATAAATGAACATTAAAAATGAATTATTTTCAAAATTAAACATGGCATACTGTTAAAAGATTTTTAAATAGCAAAATCTACCTATACTTGCTGATTACTAGACACTGTAAACTTTGAGAAGGTATAAAAATATAAAATAACTTGTAATTTGGTTATTTTTTGTTCAGGTCACCCACTTCTCACAGTCAGGAGTCATTTGCCGTTGAACCCAATAATACCATATGATCAAGCAGGTAATCAAGAATTTCAAGTTCCTCAATATACTATTGCTCCTGAAAGAGTTGGTTACATGGCGGAGTTTAGACATGCAACTAATATCCCAGGTGAGGACATATAAACTTTTTACTATATATTTAATTTTTTTTTAACTATTTTATAGTCACTTTCATAACTTTTGTAAATTGGCTTATTCATCATTATAAAGTAATATACATACATATAACATATAGTTGTATATCAATTGATAAAAAGATAATGATGAATGTAGAATAGACACGAGGTCTGTATGGAGGCAAATATTTGCTCTCTACCTACCCTGTCAGAGACCTGGCATTGAGTTATATTAAAAAAGATATACCTTACTTATATTTAGAATTACCATTCTGACTTCAGGATTTGCTTTATTCTATTTATAATATAAAATCGACAGTTCTTAGAAATAATAATAATACTAATGCAATATTGACAATTAAGGTTTTAAATGTTTTATATAGTGTGCTATCATCTCAAACATCTCAGTATATCTACTGTGTGCTTGTATGCAATATCAACAATACCTACATGTTTGTTGTTGCACCAATATTTTTATTTTGGTTTTCAGGTTATTGGCCAGGTGATTATGATGAGTTTGGTCTTATATCTTATGAAGGCCGCAGTCACATTTCAACTAGGAACAAAGCATATGGAGAGCAGGATCATTTAGAGGCCTTGCACTGTCAAGCCATGCAATCCAGTTTTGCATGGTTATTGGCTCAAGCGAACTACCAAGGATTCACTACCTACAATGACTTGACTTACCCATTAGTGACACAAACAGTTATCACCAATGGTCAACTTGTATCTTTATATGTATACCAATTAAATACAATTGTTATGCATAATGAAAAGATGGAAAAGAATCCTAATCATAATGTGTGCTTTGGTACGAAGCCCTTTAAATTATATGAAGTAATAGAGAATGGTAAAGTGAAGGGTCTAAATGAAGATGTTTTAAAAATGCTAGTTCAGCTTTACCTAAATGAACCTCAAAAGCGCAATCATGAAATGAAACCCTTCCTTAGCACTGATGAACAAGTTGTAGCTGACATTGAAGATGATAAAAAGAGATGTTGGTTAGAAGCTACATACAAACACATTGCCTCAAATCGACCCAAGCATTTCTTAATTCCTGAAACATATTTATGGGAGAAGATATACAAAATTGAACATAACACAAGATTCTTTGAAGCTAAAAGGAGACCATTTGAACTTGGTATAAATCCATTTGAAAGAAGGCTGGATGATCATCTTCCGCTATATATTCCGAAAGTGTTAAGACCATATCCCAAGTGTAGAAAGAAGTTTGAAGACACATATTACCCAAAAGTCTAGTTATTAAATGGTTGTAGTAGTTTTTGTAGTATTTATAATAAGTGTATATGTTTCAGTAACTGTAACAGTTAAATAAACTGTGTGTTAGATTAAAATGTATTTTTATAAACATATATATTTTTGATACAGTTGTACAGGCTTATCTGGAAAAAAATGGTATAAATATGAATTATCATGTGAACATAAAAAGACGTAGAGAATTGAAATTGACTGCGTCAGTCGTAAACCGTCATTATTAGTGAAAATTTAGTTTTCCAAAAAACAATATAAAGAAACTTATCGAAATTGGTAATATCAAAGAAGGATAAGCAGTAAAATAACTCTAAATAATATTCTTACGGTAAAAGTCCCTACTATAAAAAAAATAGATACAGAATTCACTGCACTAATAACGAATATATTACCTATTGTAAACAATATACATCAATTAATTGATAAATATCTATATTTGTGAATTCATTGTACTCTTTCTCTATTAATAATTACATTTTTATAAACGTAACATCACGCCTGTAAACCCGTGGCAGGCAGAGGAATGTAGTATAACCCCATGTTTCACCAGTTACGTTTAAGTCCCACAATGGAATAGGTGGTGATCCTATTACCATGCACCGGGCACGCATCCAGATTCCGAGTCATTAGTAGAAATTCTAAATTAGAAAAATCCATTAGTACCCGACCCAGGAATCCTGGGCCAGGATTTAAACTCAGGACCTTCCGATCGGGAGTCACGCTTGCAACCACTCGACCAACGAGGTAGTGAATGTAACGTAATAATAATGTAATTACATTTTTATGTTTAAAAATGTATGTCTACACTATCATTAATTTTAAAAAAGTAGATCGTCGCGCGATGCTTGGTATATTGTAGATGTGACACATCTAGGTATAGACAAGCGAAGCATAATTTTAGCCGAAAGATCAGAATCCATGTTTGTAATTTTACTGTCGAGGTGACGTTGTCAACCTATTTGACAATACAACTAGTGAAGCAATATATTTGTTGAAATTTGTTTAAATACGCATGTTACAGTGTTTTGTGATACAATAATGAGAAATTTAGATATTTGGCACGTTGCTGCCCAAAAGTTTCAAATTAATTCTGAGGAATTTGTGATTTGTTATGGTCATCATCAAGAGACTTCGTCCGGCGAGTTATATGTATGTACGCATAACCTAGTCGTAAGCAATTTCGACGAAACTGGACAGATCAAATGGTCTACAGACCTCACTAAGTATGCCTCGCTTGAAAACGCACCAGTGAGTGTTACGTTCCTGACATTATCAGATTGTGTAAGCATAGGACTTACAAATGGAGAACTGTTCACTATCGACTATTTGGGGAAAACTTGCGATCTAGTAGGAGTATGCGAAAATGGCTTATTGGTAAGTGCATTCTTCTATTTATTTCATCGTCATCATCATCATCAGCCTATCTTAGTCCACTGCTGGACATAGGCCTCCC